>SCLH01001316.1:178633-206149 GCA_004367855.1 Oikopleura vanhoeffeni
AAATTTCACAAATATATATTAATTTATTTTATATTTATCAAAATTATGGGTAAATTATGGTAAAATTATGAGTAAAATTTCAGGGTGTTGCCCATTGGTCTCATAGGTCTGAAAAAATCAAATCTGCGAAAAAGTGTTGCCCATTGGTCTCACTGTTGCCCATTGGTCACTGTTGCCCATTGGTCTCACCCACTGTATATGTTGGGCCGTGAGATATTATTTCTATTCACAATATTTTTTTCTGCATCTTTCTTGTAACTCTACTAACAAAAATATTTTAGGGCAGTGGGATTGGTCACGTCTTCTAGGCTCACTAGACCGTGTGACAATATATCACTCGCAAATGACGTCAATTGGCGCGCCCTTTGCTCCCACGCCATTGAGGGCCCTCGGGCCTCAATGACGACAACAGCAGTAAAGAGCGAATCATTGACGTCATTCGCGTAGTATATAAGAGCGCCATTATTCTTTACTAATTTATTAACCAATATATACTTTTTTGCCTTGCGAAACAAATTGATCAATAAATAAAACCCCAGAATAAAACAACAATTTCGCCCTTCAAATACCTCCCGTACTTTAAGGGGGTACCCAACGGTTTTTGAGATTTCAGATCGGGGCTCAGAAGGAGATGAAACAAGTTTTCGAAATTCTGAAAACCCTAAAATGAAGATCCGACTTGTTCTAGAATTATGAAAAACCGTAATTTTAGAATTTTCTCAATTTCTAGTAGAAATTTTTTAGATCATTGCTCCTATTTATAGAAAATTGCATTTAGAAAAAACGGTGAAACAATTACGGCCTTTTTTACCGGGGACAATCTATTTGAATCGTATCCCCTATTAACACTTTTGTAAATATCCCGGCCCTACTACCTAAAAACACACTACATTTCCTAATCAGGGCCGGGATATTCACAAAAGTGTGAATAGGGGATATAGTACAAAGATGGAAATTCCAGTCAAGTCTTCGTTTCAAGATGTTACTTTGAAGATTTACATTCGTAATTTGTAAAATTTTCTGATTTCAATTGACGAGTTTTTCTCGAAGATGACTGAACCGATTTTGAAAATTCCAAAAAAGTTAAGAGTCAATGATTTGATACCTCGAATGACGGTCTTTTCAATTATTTATTATTCTACGCGCTCAGAAAAAATTTTAATATTTTTTCCGAAAATTTTTGGTAATTTTTTACGAATTTTTGAGTTAATATGTATAAAAAAGCCACGTTGAGGTTCAAATCATTAAATCAGACTCTAGCTCTTTTGTTCAAAAGTTACATGCCTATAGAACCTATATATCAAAATAGTTGTTTCAATTAGGGTGAAAAAATTCAGTGTTAACTTTTTTAAAAATTTTTATTCTGTATATAATTAACCAATCTAGTGGAGATCAAAATTCTAAAATCCAGTGCAATAATTTTCAGTACAAAGATTGGGCGTGCCCTATAGAACCCCTTAAGAGGTAATTTTACTTATAGGTTTCACGCGCGCAAAGTATACGATCCGTCACCATATGCGCATCAGATCGACATTTTGTGATCGGTTTTATTGTATCGGATGGATCTGTCGGCATTTCAAAATTTGATTCGGATCGGATCGGACAAGATTTGAAAAAAATGTTCAAAGTTCGAAAAAAAACGCTCTCACACCAGGGTTTTCAAAAAGAAATAATTAATATAAAACGGGACAATCTATTTGAATCATATAGTATTTACGGAAAAAATTATTTTGAAGCATTTTTTCTGCTTTCTAAATTTCGTTAAAAATTTTGGCTCAAAATGAAAAGTTGACATGGCCCCCAAGAGACGCCGAATCAAAATTTCAAAAAATTTCAAATTATCACTTTTTGACACTATTTATTTTCTTCTTTTTATTGGCAATTAATTTATTAATATTGTTATCAGTTCAGAAACCAAAATGAGTTCAAGTGGAATAATTTTTAACTGCAATGCAGATCTAGCCATGAAATCTGAAACAGTATCAAAAATTACATCATCAACATGTAAGGTTTCGTTTCGGTTTTTTTTGGTCATCCATTTTTTGTTTAGTCGTTGAGATCGTATCCAATGAATTGAATTTTGGACTTATAATTGGAGCTACTTTTGTGCTAGGATTCGCGTGTTCTTCTATCATTAATTGCATCAGGTTGTTCTGAAACCTCCCCGCTTTTGTATACGATAGCTTAGTGCATTTAACGATTGTTTTTGTTCAAGGTTGTTAATAATATCAGCTATTGTTTAGCCCTAATTATTGGAAGTTAATTCACGGAACCATGGCATTGACTCTCATTATTCAGTGGATACGCTGTTGCCAAAGTCGAGACCGCTTTGAGCTAGTGACTACTTCGGTGGGCACTTTTACCAGGCCATTATATTGCACTCGCCGGCTTCAATTCACAGATAGAGTTGTCTTTGTCCAGAAAACAGGATTAACTGAAAATGATTACTGTTTTACAGTTGCAATTTTGAGTTTTTCTTTAATTGGTGTCTGAAGTTGTATGATAAGACAAAGTGCCAACGACAACTATCTGATATCTAGGTACACACCATTATTATTAATAAAGGGAGGTTTCTTAACTTAATTAGAAAAAAAAGAGCAGACAAACAGAAACGCAAACGTGAGCGAGAATTTTTAATCTCCAACCGGTTTATGACGGGCCGATTACAGCAGCTCCCCATTGCCGGCTCTCGACAGCGTGATTCTCAACATAATTCTCCACGTGATTTATCAAGTTTAGAGATGGCTTTATATTAGAATTTTTGTCGTTACTTTCTCTCCTTAGTTTTGCACTGCTAACTTAGTGCTAAGAATGGTTATTTCTTGTTGAATATTCACATTTTTACCATCAATTTCTAAATTTCGGTTTTTATTTAGAAAAAAATTCGAGAGATGGAGGGTCCATCATCGTCCAAAAAACGGAAAAATAGTGAGCTTTCAGATACAGAGATTGAAGGCTTAGCTGATATAAATATTGATAGCGAGGTTTCAAATAAGATAAAAGATGTTGAAACGCGGGTTTGTGAAGGAACGTACCTATCCCTGGAAGGCAAGCGGTTCGAATTTTTGAAAACCATGAGTGTGGGTTACGAGGAATTGGTTATAGATGATCAGCGAACCGGATTTTGCCGCTGCACCGATCCTGATTGTCATAAAGTAGGCAAAGTGAACAAAAAAATGCTGTTTAAAGTTCACGATAAGGGGCAAAAATATAAAAGACAATATTTTAAACGGCACGAAAAACAACACGAAAATCGGCCACAGCTAGCTCCGAATCAAAGCACGATCACTTCTTTTACAAAGAAAAAAATTCTCACAGAAAAATTCATAGACGAAATGCGAAACGAATCTATAAAAGTCATTTGTGAAAAACGCCTACCGTTGAATCATTTTGAAGGTGAACCTATGCTGAATTACACGACCAAAATTTTTGCATATGCCGGTATTAGCTCCGAAGAAGTTACAAAAATAATGCCTAGTGCACGAACTGTGAGAAGAACAATCGAGACCAATAATATCAGCAAAAAAGAAATAATTAAAAAATATGGTCCAGCATTGGCAGAAAAGGGCAATTTGAGTTTGATGATCGATCACCAAACAAAAGGTGACAAAACATCTGATGTGAGTAAATTTGCACTCGGTGTCTTATTAACTGTTACTCACGAACAAATTCGGGAGCACTACTTATTGAGTTTCCACTCTACAACCGTTCACGAAAAGTATTGAAGGTAATTTAATTTATTTAAATCTAAAATGTAATCGATTTTCTGAATCACTTTTAACTTATCACATTCGCCTTAAGACTTGTACTTTATTCTTTATTAAAGCATTCAAATTTAATTTCAGGAATATAACTTGGATGAATCGGTCAAAAAAGGGTATTTATCTGTCACTGGTGATGCTGCAATTAGAGGTGCTATGAAGCAATTAACTCCTCTTTATAGTATTTGTTCGGCGCACAATTTGTCAAATATTCTCAAAAGACTTTTTGAATTCAAATTGAAGGAAGTTCTGAATACAGATCAATATTATCGAGTAAGTTCATTTCAGATTAAAAACGTTTTAACGAGAAATTAAATTTCATTTATTTTTATATATTTTATTTTAACATTCAACGAAACCGCAGACAATGAAATTCCCTTATCACAAATGAAGAAATTTCCACAAAGTTCCCGATCAATAAATCGATATCTTGAGTCTTTGACCCCAACCGAAGAAGACAAACTTCATATGGCGCCATTTAAAATTCCAAACTGGAAAGCTTTTCAGAATTTGGAAGATATTCTTGATCCAAATGAACGAGAGAGAAAGGAAAAAAAGAAGATTTCGATTATACAAAACATGAAGGCATTTCCACTTTTCAAGGTTTGTTAACAATCATAAAAAACGTATTTAAAAAATAGCATTATTTTTTTTGTTTGAGAAAAAATTTCGAATTCGGGTCAATTTTTTTGATTTTCAAAAATTTAAGTTGAATATTTGAAAAAACAATGATTGACATAATATTTTTGTGGCAAACTTTCGAAACCAATTTTTGTACCGTCAAGTACCGATTCGAATTAATGATATCAATAAAGTTGGAACTTTTTTTCTCTTCAGCAAAAGTAAATGTCACCTCAAACAAATGCAGAAAGATTTGAAAGCGAGTAAAAATGATCAATTAATTGCAACCGCTCAGTTGATCGCAATTGAAACAGTTGGCTGGGAAGATGATGCTTGCAGGACAATTAAACAAATTGCTCTCAAAATGACCGAGAAAGACGCTGACAAACCATATNAAAATAGCCCAGAAAAGCAAAAAAGTTCTGATTCTGATTCGGACTCCATCGATTCCGACTTAGAAATTGAACAAAACATCCGAAATATAAATGACTCAAATAACTCCCATGATGTTTCGATGATGGAACTCGGAATTGATGACGAAATCAAACGGTTCAAAGAATTTGGTACTGATAATTGAAAAGAATGTAAGTCATAAACTTAATCATGAATGCATTAGGTCTTTTTGAATAGATTAAATAAAAAATGCATATAAAATCGAAATTATTTTATCAACAAAAATCATTAAATTATTAATCACAGATGTCTTTTTAAATTTCAAGAATAAATAAAATGTCTCAAAATAACAATTAAATTTCGAAATTATGTGATCAAAAATACTTCAGAAATTTTTTTATAACAAATGCTTCTTGCAATTTTAAGCATGAAATATGCCTTTTTTNGTAAAAATATATATTAAGATTATATATTTCAAAATTTTTAATTTGTTTTTATCGCTGATGCCTTTTGAAAATCTAAGAATGGGCCTTACAAAATAATTAAAATAAAACTTATTAATTAGTCAACAAATACTACAAAAAGTCAAAAAAGGCTATAAAATTGACGAGATCGGGATACGAGCTAACTGGTGCAAAACTAGATGACTTTTGGGAAATACACAAAGGAACCCTCCCAATCATGGGAAAAATCTGTGAAACTGTTAGTGACTTTTAAACCTCAAATCAATTAAATTAAAAAACTTTTCAGGTCATTCATATCCCGTCGTCCAGTTCCGCTATAGAGCGAGTTTTCAGCCACATCAGTGGTCATTTTTCAAATGAAAGAAATCGCATTAAGGCATCGACCCTTGAGCNTTAAGACATATTATGGCAATAAAAATACCACGAGTTTGTTGCAAATTGTCCATATTTCAAGAAAAAACCTCAAAAATAAAGTTGTTATCATTTTTAGTTTGAGCCTCACTTCATGTTTCTCCTTGAAAAATTAAAATTATGTCAAATTTTTATAACCACAAGTTAATTCGATCGAAACGAAGATTGAAAACCAGGATTTAAATTTGGTTTCAAATAAGAAAAGGTAAGGTAACGGTCTCTTCTTTCCTACCCCGAGTTTAATTTGTTTCGTAACAAATATTTGAAATATCGTCTTCAAATATTTTTAAGACAGTCGCTCAACCCTTTCATAAGACCCAAAGTAAAATAATTATCATCAACCTTTTTTCTTAGCAGTTATGGTAGTTTTTATTGAAATGAACTTTTGCGAGATCTAAAAGTTTTTTCACATATATATATACAGGACATCTGTGCATGTGATAATCCTTGAGCTGATCCTTAGACGAATGGCAAACATAGAAATACAAAATATTGTTATCTATTGAACTACCAAGGCTTGAACAAGTCACCCAGAAATTCCTGCAATATGTCATTATAATTTCACAGATTACTGTAATCTTACTACCTTCTTCAAGATATATTTATTTTAACTTACTTACTTAGCTTCTTAGCTGAATAATATAGAGGTTTTTCTACCCATCGATAAACAAAATCTGAAATTTAAATGTTAAATCCATCATATTTTTGTTATTCCAAACTGCCCCTTTGTCTAAAAGTCATACAATTAATGCAAATTTACGAACTAAAAATATTGTTTTTTTGGCTCAGGAAAGTTTCTTAAGGGGGTAGCAGCGATGTGGCAGATTGGTACAGTTTTTTCGGAAGTGATTTTTGAAAGAAAAAAATGTGAAAATTTTTATTTTATTTTTTTATCGAAAAGAAAGTGTTCATACTTGCAAAAGTTATATTTTTAAATTTTTTACATACTTAAGAATCTGTAAAAATATCAAAAAACACTTTTCATTACAACTCCATTTCAACTTGACCCGATGTAAGGGATATTTTAAAGGCGATATTTATAAACTTCAGACATTGTCGGTGTAATGCACTAATTAGTGGGAGAATCATTATCCACATGCCAAAAATTTCTTGAATATGAAAGTTTTTTTTCCATGAAAAAATAGAGAAACAGCTTTTTAGGAAAAAAAATTGACCTTCAATTGAGTTTAAATATATTAAAAAATGTCCTGACTTTAAAAGTTAAGTAGCCTATTAACTCGCAATTTTATACAGATTTTTAAAAAATAATAAAATTTTTATGAATTGCGTGCCAAATGGCACAAACCGGTTCCTTAAGCAAGTGTTGTAAATTTCATCAGAAGTTCAGAAACGATATTCACTTGACCTTGCATCGGTTGAAATACGGAACCAAATAGATACAGAAAATTTCACAAGTGATTCGGCCTGATTTTTTACAGAGATTTCAAAAAACTACTAATTAATTTTTGACTTGATTTGCGGAAAATTTTCATAATTTTCTAAAGAGTCGACTACAAATGACAAAAAACATTTCATGATTTTTCAAACAGCAGTCAGAAAAATATGTAGACATGCATGAAAAAAGTTAAAGTGGCTATTTTTTTCGTTTTTATTCACAGATTTCATAAAATTAATCAGAAAAATTTTGGACGAAAAAATGCTTAAAATTTTCATAATGCTTTGAATTTTTTCGAAAATTTTACGAATTATAAAATAAAAGTTTGAACTCAAATCGTTCCTTAATAGATAAAAAATGATTTTAATGAGCTGAGACACATTTATTGTGGTTCAGCTAACGATAATAAGCACAAAAAAATAAACCAACTAATTATTTTCGTAAGTTAAATTGACGCCAGTCTGCCACATCGCTGCTACCCCCTTAAAGGAGTACTGGTCGCATTTAAAGACTCGGACATGAAATTTTTACAGATTAGTTTTAAATGTTTTTTTCTGAAAATATGGACAAAAATAAGTTTATCAGATGTCTTTTTATTTTCATTTGTCGCAAATGTCATGTTGTTGCAAATTGTGGACCTCGGAGGCTCCAAGTCGGAGCTTTTGCGCGTATCTTTAAGGATTGTATACATACCAGTTTTAGTTTCTGCCGTCAAATCCAGGGCGGAGTAGTATTTTCCCCGAGGCACTCAAAATAAGGCCAAAAACAGTTTTTTTGCTCATTTAAGCGCCGGATGAAATTTTTATGAGTAAAACGGACCTCGCGGCTCTGCAACGTCTTTGTGGTCAATAAAAGCTATGAAAACAATTCTCTATCTTCAAACTCAGGGAAGAGTAGGCTTTTGAAGTGAAAAATAGTGCCACTTTTGAAAGGTCGTTCCTGATTGGTCGGCCAATTAGAGGCCTTCGATTTGTTTTGTGAAAGCAAGATTTATGTTCAATTATCCTTAAACTGAAATCCATATGTTCGTGCTGTTCTAGTATTCATTGAGGCGAAGCTGAAAACCATGTTTTTGACTCTTAAAATGCGATCAGTACTCCTTAAGGGGGTACTAAACGGTTTCTGACATTTTAGATTGGAGCTCAGAACAAAACGAAACAAGTTATAGAAATTCTGAAAAGCCTGAAAGGAAGATCTATCCTTTTGCTTCCGACCAAAAGTAAAAACAGAGTTTTTTTAGCAGCACAGCACCAAGTGGGAGGAGAGTTCTAGAACACTGATTTTGACTTCAATGTCTTTTATCTCGGAAACGGCTTAATGGAAATTGATTACACTTTGTTAGAATACAATGACTACTAGGTTGACAGTTATCGGAAATATTTAGCAAAAATTTCGATCGGACTTGTTCTAGAATATGAAAACTGTAATTCATGATATTTAGAATTTGTAGCTCAGTTTTCTGAAAAACAACTCGGTACAATTATTTTTAAATTTGGTATTATCAGGAGAAACATGTCTTTCAATTTCAAGTGCACACTTTTTTTAAACATCGCTCCTATTTATAGAAAATTGCAGTTTATTCAGCCGGAAGTCAATTTTCATGATTTCTAGAAAAACAAATTTCATCGTATTGAGCTGTAAGTACCATCAAATTAAAGCGCATAGTCTACTGAACAAAAAATCTGCTTACGTCAGGTTGAAATTTGATCCCTTATATTCTAGAATCAAGAAATGTAAAAATTCCAAACTGAAACAAAATTTTTTCGAAAACAACTTCGTACATTTTTTTAAATTTTATATAATACGTGCAAACATGTCGTCTCAATTTCCAGTAAAAACTTTTTTTTAAACATCGCTCCTATAATAGAAAATTGCATTTTGGTTCAGCCGGAAGTCAATTTTTGGAGTTTCTAGAAATTTTTTTTCATCTGATTGTACCGAAAGTACCCTCATTGAAGCTACTGCAAAACTGAAGTAAAAAGGTGCTACTCACTTTTACTTATTTTTAGAATTTTTCATTAAAATTGAGGTTTATGTATTTTTCTCAAAAAATACTTAGAAAAAATCTGAAAAAACTCGAAATTTTGAGAAAATCTTCGAAATTTTTTTTATGATAAGAGCAGAAATGCATTTTGTGGGCCTCTTGAGGCTATTTGGTGCAGTTATTATATCTCTATATCCTGAATTAAAAAACCGTTGAGTACCCCATTAAGATGAAGTTTCTTATAATAATTTATTAAGATTTCTGTGATACGCGAATTTTAGATAAAACTCCGAAAATATATTTTCTCGTTGGAAAATAAATTTCTAATAATTTGAAATAGATCAAACAGACCCGATTTTCCCAGAAGTAATATTTTGTTTGGTTAATTTATCAAACAAAGACACTACATTTGTGCATGCTAATTGACATGTAGAACCTCAATATTAAGATTTGTGATATTCGAGTTTGATGTCAGAATGTTGTTGTTTCGAAAAATTTCATGGAATTTGATCTATTAAGGCTATTGAACCTTCAATGAAGAAATTGTAAAGAGAATGTTTATGTGAACTAGTTCGCACATGTACCCCAAGTTACAAAATTCCATGAAATTTCTCACGCAAATAAAGGTCATTTCTCCACTAAAATAAACTTGGGAAATGTGTTAATTTTAAACAATGATTGTTTATATCGAACACTCATCAAAAGCGCTCTGTTACCTGTGAAATCAATTTTAAGAGTTTATATGTAGAGCAATGGATAAACAACTCACTTGACGTCAATAGTTTTTAACAGGATAGTGGAAAAAAATGAATTTTTGACTAATTTTCAGAAAAATCTCGGGAATCATAATAACAGTTCAGTATGTCAGATTGCAACGAATTTGGTAGATTTTCTTCAAGCCCGTTCTGCAAACTTACTGCTCAATTGTGTCAACTTTACGATCCAAAAGATTTTTTAATTCCTACTTATAACCTGAAGATGATAACTAAAATCGACTGATTATTTTAAGTATTTTTCAGCAAAATACTATGTATGATTTCAGCTAACACATGGTTTTAGCCATGATGATCAACTCGGGTTTAATGATCTTGTGAGGATTTTTTCTACTAGTTCGAACTTTGCCTCTGTAACTTGAATTTTTATGTGATCTGTTTCAATACTAAATACAAGAAGTACGATAATAAGGTTACCCCGTGTGAATAATATCGCTGTTATATCACGATAGTATGGTGACGATATGATCTTTAAAAACCCTTGAAATTTGTTTTTCGCTTGCGTCAGAATTTATGTGTTGCTCAATCAAAATGTCGCGCGCACCCTCAGGCGGTGAAAATATAGTGAGATTTAAATAGGAAATTTGCATTTTGGTAAAGCATTATGTTTCTTGCATATTTTTCATTAAATGTATATTTGTTTTAAATAAATTCAAAATTGTTAATTTTTTTATAAATGCCTCTTTTTCATAAATTTGAGAGAAAAGACAGAACTTTTTCAAATTCGGTTTGGTAAGAATGGACCAAGTGAAAAATACAGTTTTTTATTCAATAAATAAATTCAAAATTGTGAATTTCACCAACTTCGTGGTGGATGTCACTGAAATCTGTGATAAGAGACAAAATACTATCCACACAAAGGATTTCTTAAGTTATAAACAAGAATCGTTCACTACAATTTTTGAATATTTTGAAAGTTCCCTTTAAGTTTTCAAACGACAATTTTATGTTTTTACGGTACCAGCCGTACACTACACGCATGGTATCTAATGGAGAGGAGAAGCAAGGAGAAAAGAGCTTTCATCTCCTCCTGGAGAATACTATTCTCAGAACAGAAAGAAAAGGGAGCATTGAATGCTCGGCATTCGTAAGAAAAGGAAAAGGGAAGCAATCCCGTCCCTCGAAGATTCTCTCTTTTGTCGAAAAAAAAGTACAAATTGAGGTTTAAAATTTTTTTATCGGAACAGATTAAATTGCTCTTTTACAATTTAAAAAATATATGATAAACGAATTAGAAAAAAAGAGTCAGAGAGAGAAAAATAAAGGACAGTCAATTAAAAACCAAAGAAAAGAGGAGAGCATTTCGGAGAAAATAAAATATCAGGAGAGAGCAAATTACCCGAGGATAGCTCTCCATTTAATACTTTGTCCTCAAGTTACTAAAGCTCGAACTCAAAACTAATAAAAAATTAAAGTCTAAAAAAATAAATGAAAACTTTGTGGCCGTAAATTTTTTATTCATTTTTGTTTATTTGTAACGTTTTCGATAATCTATATCATTTTCAGGCAAAATTTTTTACAACTTAATTTTAACCACAGAAATAACACAGAAGTTAAGTTTAACTAAATCTAGAAATTCAAATATTTTTGATGCAACTTTTTCGGGCTAAAAAGAAATAAAAATTTTAAGCCCTTTTCAAAAAAGTTGAAATATTTCTGAGTATTGGTTTGAATGTTCAATTTTGGTCTAAACATTCGTTTATAATAAGCTTCAGATTTAACACGGTCAAACCAACTCCTGAAATTTTTTTGCATAATACAGTAGTGTGACTTATAAAATTCATTTTGTTTTTGAAGCTCCGTTAATTTAAGTGGGTTAAGGAGGTTTTTGTTCCTTCAAGAAACATTTTTTCTCTATTTTTATAAATGTCACATTTTGAAATATGCTCTAGAACACCAAGAGATTTGCTGGGCTGCTTGTGTTCTTTTGCACGGACTTTAAGCATTCTTCTACAATGCCAATGTAAGCTGCTGAGCAAAAACATTGAAATTTATATACACAATTTGTGCATGAAAAATGTCCCTGGAATTCGGTTGGTAGGTATAAGAATAATAACTGATGAATTTTTCTACTACGGTAACATAGGTTAATTTTTATATCAGGAGTAATTCTTTTAATTTTTTTGATAATTTGTTTAGCATAAAGTCTACACGGTGGGAATTGTAGTCCAAGCAAAAAGTATGAAAATATTCGTCCCTAGGGGGTTTTTGATCATTTTAAGAAAGCTTTAATTTTTTGTTCTACAGTAATAATTATGGTGATAGGAAGGTGGGATGAGGAGATAAAACTGTCTCCTTTATGTCAAAAATCTTGGTTTACGGTGATTGGCTGAAAAAAAAAAGCGCGTGACTTCCTTATTTTATAAATATTGTAGGCGGGCAATTATCAGCGGGGTTTGTTTTCTAAATACTGTGGGCGGGCAATAAAAATCAGCCAATGAGCATCGTGGGAGAAAATAAATGCAAATGAAAAATTAACTTTATTTATGAATCGTTTTCTTTATTAAGGCACAGAAAAGGTCGTTAATAAACGAAAAGGGAAAATTACGGGGAAAACAAAAGATAGCGACAAACTCCTTCACCTTCGCGCTAGCAGCTAATTTTTGAAAAATAGCAGGTTGTTCATGATTGTTAATTCTACAGCAGTTCTTTCATCGTCTGAAATAAAGTGTTAAATTTCACCACTAAAATTCAAAATTTCGGCTTTTTCGAAAATTTTATTGTGGGTCCCTAAAAAATCATGTTTCGCGAGTTTAACCCCACCTGCACGAGCGTGTTCAGACACAGAGACAAAATATTTTGGGGAAGTGTCATTTTGGCCGGCGGAATATCGGAACAGACCCCGATGATTCCCTATTTTTAATTTCAAGAAATTTTGGTGAGTTCTCGAAATTTTCATCAAGGACCGGAAATGCATTATTTGGATGCAATTTTTTTTGTTTAATGCAGTTAAAACAGTACTGGAACAAGATAAAATTGTTGATAAAGCATTTATTTGCTATGGGGGGGGGGGTAATCGTCAACCGAAAAAACGATTCGGAGCAAAAAAAAATTTTTAGGCCATCTATGGTCAGAAAATGAGTTTCAAAAAACCCTCATTTCAGCACTAATTTCGTTTTTGAGCATAATCAGCTTAATTTTTAGTTTTTCTGTGGAAGGATGTACTCACATAAAAATGTGCTATTTTCGAAAAATTTTTGGTCATTTTGACAAAAAAAATGCGTAGGCGGAACACTTTGTAAAGATGAAATCATTTTAATTAGTAATTAACTATATCTTATGTCACATAGTCTATGTGTGTGTTCTGAAACACTCTCATGGCAGGTGGGGGGTAGGACATCTCGTGCAGGTGGGGTTAAGGTCGAAATTCAAAATTGACCGAGTTTATTGTTCATATTATATGAGGCTACCTTAGAAAAAAATGAATGAATTGAAAAAAAATCCTATGAGATAGTTTTCCGACAGATAAATGCAAAAACCGGGTTTTTCTGCATATTAGAAAAATAGAGCGAAATTTAATTTTGACCGAGATTAAGTTTGGCTAACACTTTTACAAGTTATTCAAAATTTCAGATAATTTGACATAAAACGTGGGAGGAGATAGTTTTTACCATTTTGCTTTATTTCTGCTGCTTATGTGACAAGGTGTGTGTGCATACAAAAAAGTTTTGCCACATTTATTACGGAAGCTAAAAGGCTAGATCTATACAAACTGGCTAATCTCAATAATATCCTCGAAGCCCTGGTTGGCTAATATTTTATCGAGAAAAATCAATCAGCGACCAGTACCCCTTAAAGGCTAGGTATACAAAGTGGGTATACTGAATATATTTCATCGAGGACATGTAAAATAAGGGACCGGGGATACCTTCAGGATATTATGAGATTTATCAGTTTGTAGATCTAGCCTTTTAGTTGCGTGAAATATTTCAAACTTTTTCGTAGGCACACACACCGTGACGCATAAGTGACACAAAAAGACCCAAGCCAAAATGTAGAACTATTCCTCCCACGTTTTATGTCGAAATTATCTGACATTTTGACATAACTTGTAAAAGTGGTAGGCTAAACTTAAACTAGGTCAAAATTTCAGAATTGTCAGAATTTTTTCCGATTCATTCATTATTATTTCTAAGGTAGCACATATAAATACGAACAATAAACTCGGTCACTTTTTTAATTTCGACCTTAAGGGGGTACTTGAAAAATTTATCTTCTCACAGACGTTAGTCTTTAAGGAAAGCCCAATAAAATATATGCGAAAAATTTAAAACATGGGATTTGCGAGATAAATTTCAATTATCATGTCAAGCTTAAGGGAGTGGGTGTAAGGTACTAATCTTCCGAGGCCATTTCCCGCCAAACTAGCGAAAGTGATATTCCAAAAACATTTGTAACTAACAGAACCAACCTTTGCGGTAATTTTAAATTTAACAGTAATCTGATACAATCCCACCTACGCTTTTAAAAAGCTTCTTAAAAACACGTAATCGTCTTTTCTCCTTCAATTTTCACTATTTTTTTGTGTCAGGCTCCACAGAAGCCTTACAAATAATGCAAAAGCGCTTTTGTTTTAAAATTTTGCTTTCAGCGGACAAAAAAGCCCAAAAACGAGAACAAAAATTATTGATTTATTTATGATTTAAATTGAAACTGCGCTAATTTGTTTTCTTTTGACGCTACCGAGTTTAAAATTGCACCAAAATCTTTAAAAGTGTTTGAATTTACGGAAAAATTATTTTGAAGCATTTTGTCAATTTTCATTTTTTGGTTTCTAAAATTTTGTCAAAATTCTAAATAAAAATGAAAAGTTGACATGGCCCCCAAGAGACGCCGAATCAAAATTAATAAAAAAACTCTCTATTGCATTGTCAAACAAGTTTTGTGCTTTCAGACGCAGTATGAGCCGAAACTGTATCTCTTACACTAGTGGAGGAGATACCTGTTGACTGAGCCTCCAAACTGACCATTTCAAAAAATTTACTTTTTTTTCGCGTTTTTTTCCGCCAAAAGCAAAATTTCGAGAAAAGGGCGCTAATGCATTATGTGTGAGGCTTCTATGGAGCCTGACACAAAAAAATAATGAAAATGGTGAAAATTGAAGGAGAAGATACGTTCTGAATGTTTTTTTAGGAAGCTTTTTAAAAGCGTAGGTGTCGGCGAAGGTGGGATTACTGTTAAATTCAAAATGATCGCGAAGAGTTGTTCTTCAAGATACAAAAGTTTTTTGGATATCAGCTAAGCCAGTTTATTCAAAATACCTTCGTAAAAGGTCCAAATTAGCGACACCCACTCTCTTAACTCATAGACTTTAGAAGTGAGTCTGTACCCAGACTTGATTTCTGCCATCTAGCTGCCATTCTTAAAATCGAGCCATATAAGCAAAGTTTCATCATTAACTTATATTTTTTATTGTCTTAAAATACAATNATATTCGCCCTCAAAAAACACAAAATCGTGTTTTTCCATGAGGGGTACCCCCTTAAGGGGGTTGTATAGGCTGGGAAGGCTTTTTCGAAGGCTCATAACTTTTTATTCCTTCGTTACAATCTTATAAAAATCTCAGGAATAGTAGTTCGTAATCTTTGGAAGACATTTTACTTCTGACTTTTGTCATAGCATGTTCGACAAACCGCTAAATTGAGTTAACCGCGAGCAAAACTTTTTTTTTAAAGTCTTATTTCTTTTTCGCCTGTTTTCAAAAAAACGTCATTTTCAGAATGTAACAAGCCCAAGGGGTGGTGAGCAAGATGTTGTAAGGAATTTCCGAATGTGGGTGTAAATCGACAAAAAAGTGCGCGAAANCTTATTGGTCCAACTTGTCCGTTTAACTACACTCTACTGTAGTAAATTTTTCATCAATATTTTCCTTGATAATTACATAAAAAAAAGTTAAATTTTTAGACCAATTTTAAAATAAAAAACAATCTATGTGAAACTTTCTGCACCGTTCAATTTTAAAATTAACTTACCCTGGATTATTCCCTGTCATGACATCAAGAGTCCTCAACGAATCCGCTATAAGTCCCGCTCCTTGACTTTCATTTTTCAATGTGCCCGTTTGTTGAGTGGATTTGAACTGGAACTTGATCCTTTCCGCCATCAGTTCAGCTTCTTTGCCGCGCCAGACTGGAGCTTACCGGCCCATACCATTCTAGAAATTTTGATTTAAAGGGAAAGGGAATTTCAAATCAGAAACAAATATACGTTTGCTTTTCGAGAAACCGATATTTTCCGGTAATGAACAGTAATCGAAAAACGACTACCCCAATTTAAAAAAAATTAATGTGCCGGTCCGAGCTATCTCACTGGTTAAAAAGGCATTTTTAAAATGCAGACCATTTTCGATAGCATATCTATAACGGGGCCCTGCTGTCACTTTTTCAGCCAAAATTTTTATATAAATAGGCTCTTGAAACCGACTCATACGATTAAGTTTTTTGATAGCTTAAACTGAACACAAATATCTAATGAATAGTACAAATCCCGGGTTCTCACGGGAGTTAAAATAACGGTTTATGAAATGAAGTAAGCTGACTCGACAGCGAAGGGTTTTGTACAGAGGGATAATTTTACGTTATCGTATGCACCAGCTGGTCAAAATTGCCGGTACCGGGAGTGATATTTAAATAATATACAGGGTGTAAGATTTTTACCTTCTTTTTCAAAATTGGATAAATTGCTATCTGCTAATGAGAACGATTAATTTTGGCAAAAACCTACGTCTTTCTCAGATTTAACCGATCAAAACGGCGGAATTCACATTTTGAAAAAGAAGGGAAAAACCTTACACCCTGTACATGTACCATTTGATGCGCAATTATCGGTTTTCTGGCAACGGTATTATAAACTAGCGGTCATAAGTGACCACAAGAAGGCCCCAGCGGGGAATTTATATCCTGAGTGAAGATATAAATTACCCTCTGGCGCCACCTTGCGGTCACTTATAACCTTTAGTTCATAATACCGTTTCCAGAAAACCGATAATTGCGCATCAAATGGTACATGTAAATTATTGAAATATCACTTCCGGTACCGGTAGGTATACTTTACCGGTCAATTTTGACCAGCTGGTGCATACGATAACGTTGCTAAAAATTATCCTTCTGTCCAAAACCCTTCGCTGTCGAGTCAGTTTATTTCATTTCTGATACCGTTATTTTAACTCCCGTCACTTTTCGCTTCTTGAAACAGTTTTTTTCTTAAAATATCAAAACCAAATAAAAGCCTAGGTCTTCAAATGACCAGAAAAAAATTCTCTACGAGATAGATATAAAACATCGATACCCATTTTTCACTTTTGAAATTTCTTATTTCAAATCGTCTAATTTATGCATGTCACATATTTGCAGCCAATATTTTTTTTGCTGAAACTGACCTGCGCCAATCAAAAGTTTTAATTACTGTGGTTTGCGTCTATAACACCTGAGATTTTGCCAAATTGTACTTAACTTTTATTTTTTTTCCATATTGTCCTTAAAGAGGGTGTCCGTATAGACGCAAACCACAGTAAAAAGGAGGTGTCAAACAAATTTAAAAGCTCGAAGACCGATCAAAAGTTTTCGCAAAACTGAGATCGGGAGAAAAAATGTGACATTCTGTAAATAGCCGAGATACCCGAAACAGATCATTTTGAATTTTCGAGCTAAAGAAAAATTATGCTTGAGTGAATTCTTAAAGGGTAGTTTTGAAAACATAAAATTTCCATGCTAAAGATACCGCCGCCATTAAAAATAGTTTTATAATCAATGTAATTGCCCCCTAAAAAGTCATTAATTGTTTTTTAAATCTGAATTGACATTTGGATATACCTGTTGCATGTATTGTGCTTGAAGATGTGCTTTTCTGCCCTTTTTGCGTTGAGCTAATCTGACGTAAAGTGATTTTCCGCCCAAAATTCGGTCATTCATCTCTGTGAAGGCTTTTGTGGCTTTTTCTGGCGATGAAAAACAGACAAACCCAAATCTTTTTGATTGATCAGTATTTTCTGGGGTAGGACTATTCTCTTTCTTCGTTATCTTCGGTCCCATCCATTTTTTTCTCTTTAAAATTAAATAGTGCAACATAAATTTAGCTCGAATTCCCGCTCATATTCCCGTGCTCGGTAAATGAGCGCGCTCGCTTTCTTGGCCGCCTATTGGCTGGCTCGTTTTAAGCCCGCCTACAAAAAAATCATTAAAGAAAAAACTCCAAAAAAATACGCGTCGCTGATTGGAGCTTTGAATTACATAAAATTACGTAACTCAAAGAATTTTCTTTTGAGATCGTACGTGACCAAAAGTACGTCCGTGATGAAAGCTTATTACCATATATAACATTATATCTGTATGAGCCAAACGGTATAGCAATTTCGAGAATAAAATATGCGTAGGTCGTCAAGACTTTTTCGAATTGTTCTTGGTCAGAACAACAGTTTCTAGTTCTATTGAAGTGAGTGAAAATATTCGTTTATATTTTAAAGGGAGATCGAATGTTGTATAATTTGTGTAAACGGTATCCAGGCCTTTTTTAACAAAACTTTCGAAATTTAATTTTCGAATTTCAATGAAATTTGACAATCAAGAAATAAATTTCGTTATTGATCATTTTTGTAGTAGTAAATTCAGACGATGATCATAAACTATTTAATTTGTTTAAAATTTCAGTTTTGAACTTTTTTCGCAAATAAAAAATATATCATCAGCGAAGCGACTCCATGTAAAATTTTCTTTGATTATATAAATTTGGGAATTATTGAATTTCTAATAAATCACATGATAAATACTTAGACTTGGCGATGATTTTATCCATGCAAGGCCCGATCTTTGTTTGAAAATCCTATTTGGTGATTCAAAAGTATCATAATTTAGAATACATTATGTAAAAATTCAAATTTGCCGGTCGGGAAATGGTAAAAGTCGGCCATTTCATCTTTATCCTTGAAAATTCGCCTGGATTTTTATAAAAATTTGAGTATTTCTGAATGACTCTATTTGTATTAATTGATGTGTACAGACTGTGAGCGTCGAAAGTTACAATTTCATGTAAATTATTGTCAAATTTATCGATATCCTTCAAAAACGTTCTTGAAATTTTTGGGACGCTCTACTAAAAAACTGCAATTTTTCGCTATGAGAAATTAAATTTTGATATATTCATGCGCATTAGCTACCATCGAATTATATCCTGTAACTATGTAAATTTTTTATTGCGTTTTCTTGAATTTTTTATCCACATTTATAAGCTTGTTATCAAAAATAAAATTATTATGTAAGAAAATGGCATAGGAGTGATATTTTATTAAATCACCTCAGAATATACTCTCTTGAATATATGTTTGAATTTTCAAACAAAGGATAATGAGGGCGGCATAGTGAAACCAGTCAAAACACTCATTCTTTTCCCACCATAAAGCCAGAAAGTTAATTTAGAAAGAATTTAAAGACAGAGAATTAAAATGACAAAGGTATGAAACTTTGATCTTAGTTTTCTAGAAAGGAGAAAGGATTCACTGTGAATAATAAGGGTAGACCCACTCTACAAGAGTGTAATTCATCGAAAATATTTTTTTCGAAAAGTCACAAATTAAAATTTTTTAACTCTCAACTCAACTTTAAATAAAATTTGTATTTTCTTCATTTTCAGAGCATTATATTTTGTTTTCGATATATATTCTACGGACCAAATTGATTTTTAGAAAAGTTGGTTTGGAAACATTTCATTCCCAGTTTTCCGAAAAAATTACAGTCTTAAATTAATATATTTTCAAGTTTGGCAAGCGATTTTCAAAGTGGATTATACAAATTGTTATTCGTATTTCGTTCTCTTATATTTTGGCTCATCAAACATTAAATTTTTGAAAATGTCCTATGACAAAATTTAACATATCCCCTTCCACACTTTGCTTAAGATCTCGGCCCTTTGTGGTAACAAGTTGACAAAGCCAGCTTACTCGCATACCATTTTGGACTACGTTACCACACAGACCGAGATCTTAAGCAAAGTGTGAAAGGGGAATATTTTTCAGCGAGAATTTTATTACAGCAAATTCGAAATCCCGAGAGAAAATAAAACAAATTGTAGTCACTTACGAATAAAAACCCTTAATTTTTTGAAGGCTTTTCGCCACCTGAATTGGAAAAAATTTTTATTTATGATTCAATATTTTTGTAAAACTTTGTCGAATCACTTGTACTTTGTTTTTTGCTATTTCTGCCAAAAATTCAATTTGTTTCTTAAGGGGGTGGTCGTCGCATTTTAAGGCAATGGGGTTTTCAATGACCAATTTGTAGCAAAAAGTACAAATCGTGTGGACCAAACATTATCTCTCTCTGATATATTTGAAAAACAATCTTGCATCTTTAAAAATAAATCAAAGTGACGGATGGCTCGTCAATCAGAAAACGTGCTTACAAAAAATAACGTAATTATTTTTCAAATGTATCTCCTCCTGAGTTTTTTGGGGTACAACAATGATTATGACTCAAGATTACGCGGACAAACGTGAGCAAAACACCAATAAGTTTTTTAAATTCTTGAATTTGCTCTCAGTATCACCAAAAAACTGTATTTGACCTTGTTTGGGGTCTCAATCAAAATGTATCTCTCCTGGATTTTAAAGTCACATTCAAAACCTGATAATGTGCAGCTAAGAGTTCGTGCAAAACACCAAGTTGAGTTTTGTCTAAATTTCTGACTCGTTTTTCTGTAAATGCGTGTTTAAATTTCCAAAAATCAAGAAATTTCAACTTTTTTCATACGAAATATTTTGAAGCTCATCAAAGGTGCTTTCTAGCCATGTATCAAAATAAAACGAGTACCAAAATGCTTGATTTTCCAATATTTCATAAAAAAGGAAACAAAAAATAAATTTGAAAATTTGTTTTTAATTGGACAAATTGTTTCTAGAGCCTCATTTTGCGACGACCACCTCCTTAAGAAAATGATTCTAACAATTTGAAGTTCAAAGTATTATGAAGGTGAAATCAACAGAGTAATATTCACACATTTGAGTACTTTACCTCATTTGCACTTGTTGTACAACTTTTTATAAAATTTAATAACTCTTCAAATTATGACGTCATTTCAAACGCCATCGTATAAGCACCAATATCGCCGATATTTTCAACGTTTTTGTCGTATTTACTGAAAAGACCACCAATTAATGCCAATTAAATTTTAAATTTTCCTTTAGGTGAAAGAAACCCGAAGTTATCGACGACATGAAAAACCTCCATTTTCATACATAACGATGATTGCAATGGCGATCAAACATCAACAAAATCAAAAGGCAACTTTGCAACAGATCAACGATTGGCTTATGAACAACTTTATTTTCTTTCGTGGTGAATATAATGGCTGGAAAAATTCAGTCAGGCATAATTTGTCTCTCAATGATTGTTTCACAAAGGTAATTTCTCAAAAATTCAGTGAAACCTTGTCCGAAAGTGCCCATATGTGCGACAAATCCACGCAATTGCCTCTTTTTTCATTCAGAATATTTTCACGTAATTTTTCCGATTGGCTTACATTTTTGGCTTAATTGCCTCCATGTTAACAATTATACTATACTTAATACATTCATGGAATGGAATTGTCAAACAACGCGTAAACGTGTAGGTAACACGATATGAATTTGTAGATTAACACTAGACAATATTTCTATTCACTTTATGCTTAATCTCAACTTTTATTTTTTTTTTTTCGGTTGGTAAATTTTTCAGCAATTATGATCAATTTTTGAAAATTTGAGTATTTTTTTCAGGTGAAGTTAATTTTCTCAAAATGTTTCTGAAAATCCTAAAAAATTAAGTCTTCGATTCTCATTGAAAACATTGAAAAAAGTTTTGGGCAAAATTTTTCAGAATATGAACTTCGAGGAAGTAAAATTTTTTGGTCCACAAAACTGTGGCTCAACTTTAGATTTTATCTGAATGCACATATTTTGCTATGAAAACAGCGAAACAAATCCACGAAGGTTGGGTTTTGATATAAAAATGTATGCGTATCTTTATTTTTGAAACATAAGATTTTTTATTACTAGTATACAAGTTTTTTCAAATTCGAATCAGATTTTTGCGCTAACGGATTTTTATAGGAAAATAAATATATTTGGCTCAAAAATGTGTTCTCTATTTCAAATAGGTACATTAAATCGCTTTGAAATTTCAATTCGTTAGATCAAATAAAAACAATTGAGATCAATAAAAATCGTATTGATCAAATGTGATCTTTTTTATTCTAAGATAGAAAAAGACGTTTAATTAATACAGTACTTGCTAAAAAAAATTTTGCAGCTTAAATTTTTCATCGATGAGAGCAAGATATGTTATTACCAGCATCCAGAAAAATTAAACTATTGTCAATAAAAATATATTTATTTAAATTTATAACAAATGTCCCGCTGCTCTCAGTTGGGCATTGATTTGAAACAACTTGAAAAGAGACAAATATAGCGTAATTTGTGACCTTTTCAAATTACAATGACGTTTCACAATGTGTAAAGTTTATTTTGATCAGTGAATCTGACGTTTTTGATGAAAAATTAAATCATAGAAAATCCTCATTTTCAAGTGTCAAAAATAAAATAATCGTAGATTTCCGAATTTGCATTTATTTTTTCATTCAATGATTTATGAAACATCTCAACGAAACTTTCCATTATTTTACAGTTTTCAATATGAATAATTCAGTCAAAATGAATTCCAACAATGGTTATAGAAAGTTATTAGCTCAATTATTTACAAATTGTTAAAAGTACATTTTTTGCTCTCCAAACGCCTGTAATTCAATTTTGTACAATTTTAAAATCGGCAAAATTTCAAAAACACATTTACGTAATAACGAGGTTTCTCAAGATTTATAACGTTTGTGTAAATTTTCGAGATTTTTACGCATGAATCAAATTTTGAATTTTTGAGTCATGGTAACTTATGCTGTGATTCTAAAGTTGACTACAAAAAAGTTTTGGTATTAATTTTATTTTTTTTAATGTGGCTAAATTTTCGAATTGTACTGGAAAGTAAAAGTAAAGCTAGATAAACGCAGGCAATTCAAATAATTACTCTCAGAAAACATGTTTTTCATTAATTTTTATGATGAAGTTTTGAAAATACGATTGATCTATCAGTGATCGTATTGAGATGTATAGTTATCATAGTTTATTGAAATATATTTGAATATATGTTAATTAAATTTTTTTAATGGAAATTCATGAATCATTCTTCGTGATGGCTTTATTTGATTTGGCCAACTTACACGGTTACTAAATTTTTCTCTACTGTCTATTTTAAAATTTACCTCGGACAGCCTATAGACACTGTTGTAACTTGAATGGATCTCTGTTATTTGTGGTTGAGAATAAGTAGATCATAAATCGTGGTGTCGGAACACGATGATCGTGTCACGATCTTTATAGATATAATTAATATGGAAGTTTATGGAATTTTCATGAGTGGTCATAACTGAGTGATGGTTACTTATATCATTAACAATCAGTTATATATACTTTATTATTATATACTTTTCGGAACGGAACTCCATCTCAAAAACGCTTACTATCTCTACAGCGCGTGTTCAACTCCCACTGATATTGTCTAAGTGATTGTCTTAGTGAGTGCTTGAGTGATTACACACCAATAAAATTCCTTTTCCCCACCGAAGTGAATCTTAAAAATGAGCCTTTTTTAAAGCGCGTGTTCGAAGCCAACTAATGTTGTTGTAGTGATTGTCTTGGGTATGATAATAGGCAAGGACGCTTGATATTGGGACCGCCAAAGTTAATCGATGACTTATCACTTTAGCAATCACTCGGACAATCATTCAGAGAACAAAAGTTGGATTCGCACACGCGCTATAAAAATAGTCTCATTATTAAGATTGACTTCGGCTGGGAAAACAATATTAAATAACTAGCAAGAAATAATAAACCCATTGTAATTAACCAGTTTTTTTTTAAATTAAGTTTATGTGCTCTGTGGCGCCGCGAGCACTCGAAAAGCGTTAAATTGCATATATCCCTTTATTGCCCTCTCCCAAAGATTTGGTCCCTCAAAAACACGGGGGGTGAGAAAATGACGCGTCATTTGAAAACGAGTCATCCAATTTAGTTCTTAGATAGCTCAAACTGAGCAAAATTATCTAATCAATATAAACACTAGAAATTGTTGTTAATAAGACCAATGTTTTTATTTATTTTTTTTAAATTGTTTAATTATTAGTCTTTGTTATAAAATAGAAACAAAGGTCTGAGGAAAAATAAAAACAATGGTCTGATTCGGACCAATTTTTATTTTGTATTGTTTACTAGATATTTTTGCACAGTTTGAGCTATCTAAGCACCTAATCAGCTGTGTCGTTTTTAAAAACCACGTTGTTGCCCTCAGAGTACAAATCCTAAATATTTGAAAAATGCGAAATCTGAGCATTCGATTGGTTGATCATTTCTTAATCTGACCAATGAAATCGGCCTATTCTGCAATCAAGAGTTTTGATTGGGTGCTAATATCTTGCGTTGTTTGTTTCATTCAAATATTTAGGATTTGTACTCTGAGGTCCGGTAATCCATATGGCTATGCAGAAAGTCTGAAAATAATCTGAATAACACGAGCTTAATTTATAAACTCACAAAATAATTCTTCTCAGGGTTATTGAAAATTAACTTTCATTACAATTTTGTTGTGATCAAAGGCCTTTTTTTTTAATAAATTATTTGAAAAAAATTATTCACTATATAATATTTGTTAAGACTCTGACATGATCGTGTCAATTTTAAAAAATGAAATAATTTCGAAGATGGAGTTTTCACAAGTTTCTGTTTTCTGATTTTTGAATTCGACATTCTTGAAAAAAACAGTATCGAAAAATTGAATCGAATCGTTAGTATTTTCCGATCTTATCGAATTTTGACGACCACATAATCAACTGATTTTTGAGAAACGGTAGTCCGATGAGGAAATTTCAGGTCTATAACAAACAACCTTTTTTAATTTATTTGGATTTTTTTAATTAAAAATCCGTTATTTTGTTTATAAACAATTGTTTAGAAAAGTTATTATGCTAATTGTTGAATAGTTCGGGGTTTATTTTTATCAAAATGTACATAAAATAATAACTTTAAAATTAAGTTTCTAAAAAATTTACCCTGGTATTAACGTTGATTTGTATAAAAAACCAATTCTATTTATCATCAAAAAATAAAAACATAAAGTTATCTGACACCGTTCCTTGATAATTTTCAAATTATATCTGAATTCACCTCAAATGTCGACAAATCACTTTTTGTCTCGACTCTAACTGAAATTTATGTATTACCGCAGCGGTTATGCAATTTCGATGATTAATTTTGATTATTGACATTCCAAAACATACAGTGGGCTAGAATCATTATTAAAACTTAGTTCGAATCAAATAATAAACCACAAATTTTCATCAGAAGATTCGAGAAGTGCTGGAATTGTCAACTTGTGGTGGATACGCATATTTAAATATTTAAAAAAAGTCAAATTTTTTTCTAAAACAATGAAATAATCGAAGTTTAAAGAAGTTCCAGATGTTACTTGAATTGTATATTTGAAGATTAAACTCAATAACATAATGACTTGCTTAACAATGCCCAAAAGTAGTGTAGTAATAACATCTAATACAATGGCTCAAGTACGCTTTGTATTTTGTCCATAGTCTGTACGATTTGGTCTCAACTTAAAAGCGATTTAACTCTCTGGGACGGCATGAGTCTACAATGACTGTGGCTCAAAATAACATCATGCCATCTGTCAAATGATAGGTTGTTTTTATAGCTGAAAATCATGACATGTTTTATTAAGAGTTGCAAGAAAAATCCCGATTAGATGCGTTTAGAAATATCTGAAACTTGTATTTGAATCCATACCAAATAAGAACATTATCAAATTTTACTCAGATTATCAAAATCAAAAAAACTCAAAAAATTTACAAATTTTTTTTTGAGTATTTACAAATCACAAAATGTGATTTGGTCAACAAATTATGAAAACAAACGTGTTTATGACTTAAGGGGGTTTATGACTTAAGGGGGTATATCTGTCTGATCAAATAAAGGCCTCAGAGGCATTAAAAATCCTCCAAATTGATACAAGGTGATAATAAAGTGAACAAAAAAACCCAGTCATCAAAAAAAATTTTCGAAAATTTCGCATTTTTTCCATTTTTTTTAAATATTTTTTAAAAGATGAAGTTAAAAAACAACGTTTGCTCGAATTTGACCACTAGGATGCATGAACATTAAAAAATTATCGAAATTCTAAATCGAAATTCTGAAAATTTCAATATTTTTAAAGACCAAACGTTAAACCTTAATATCGAATTTAACGCTGATTGGGTTGAAAATATTGATAGCTGTAAGCCAATTTTTTGATCATTGAATATTTTCAACTTCATTGGTTGGTACTTTGTTTGTTCTGACAGACGAAACTTTTTTTTTCGAACTTTCATTTACGGTTTGACATTATAGTTCTATTTCTTAGGAATTCCTAAGGTAATTCAAAAAATCCGAGACCACATATTGAGAAGTTATATTATTTTACGCTGAGTCGAAAAAACGGCTTTCTTATGAAATCGTAACAAAGAAGGATCAGATTTTGAAGTCGAAAATGTAAAAACTCGGGCGTTCAAAAAGTGGTTCTAAGAAATTCAAGAGCGAAATTTCAAAAAAATGGTCGTCCAACATATTGAGTTACCTCACTCTTCCGTACGTCTGCTGTGAATTTTCATGACGCTTTTGTATGTGGGGATTAAAAAGAGAAAGATTTTTCTGAAAAAACCGTTGTAGTGCTGCTAGACAAGACTTCACCACCTGGTGGGTGATGTACAGAGTTGACTTTCGAGATGTTGTAATCGTTTAGGCGGCAAGGTGCTAGACGCTATACGTATCCTCAGATTTCTCAACTCCTAGAACTTATTTATGAAGAGCGGGATTGAAAGGTACCAGATTACGACGCCCACCCCCTTAAGGGGGTATATCTGTCTGATCAAATAAAAGGCCTCAGAGCATTAAAAATCCTCCAAATTGATACAAGTGATAATAAAGTGAACAAAAAAACCCAGTCATCAAAAAAATTTTCGAAAATTTCGCATTTTTTCCATTTTTTTAAATATTTTTTAAAAGAATGAAGTTAAAAAACAACGTTTGCTCGAATTTGACCACTAAAACTTCAAAAATATCAACTTGACTTAGCCAATTTCTCATCAGTGTTTTACTGGCTTTCTTTTGAGTCTACTTTCGAAAAAATCGAAGCACTTTTTTTTCGGAAATTTTTTCGAAAATGACCAAAAAATCATATTTCTAGTTTATGCTGGAAATGCGGAAAAGCTCGGCTTAATCTTTTACAAATGTTCTGGAGAATACTTGGTAAAATTTGAGCCATTTTGCAAATATATCTTTAGAGGAGATAGATTTTGAAGTCTGAAATTGTGGAAAATCGTCGGTTATTTGGCGTTCTAGAATTGTTCAGTCCCCGGATCAATAAAAGCTCTCTTTAAAGATTGGTATACCCGTTACGTGATCTGTAAACATTTGAGCTTGATTTGATATACCGTCTGGGAGATAGTTTTTGCAGTTTAGAAAATGGACCTTGTTACGATACTGTACCTATTGGTGTAATGATCAAAATAATTTATGGTGTACTTTTCGCAAGATTAAAGATAGATCTTAACAATCAGCATTTTCGGTTTGCTCATAGCTTTTAGTTTTCAAGAA
>SCLH01001316.1:206170-217797 GCA_004367855.1 Oikopleura vanhoeffeni
TCAGCTTGACGTTAGCCAATTTTCTCATCAGTGTTTTACTGGCTTTCTTTTGAGTCTACTTTCGAAAAAATCGAAGCACTTTTTTTTCGGAAATTTTTTTCGAAAATGACCAAAAATCATATTTCTAGTTTATGCTGGAAATGGCAGAAGCTCGGCTTATCTTTTACAAATGTTCTGGAGAATACTGGTAAAAATTTGAGCCATTTTGCAATATATCTTTAGAGGAGATAGATTTTGAAGTCTGAAATTGTGGAAAATCGTCGGTTATTTGGCGTCTAGAATTGTTCAGTCCCCGGATCAATAAAAGCTCGTCTTAAAGATTGGTATACACCGTTACGTGATCTGTAACATTTGAGCTTGATTTGATATACCGTCTGGGAGATAGTTTTTGCAGTTTAGAAATGTTACCTTGTTACGATACTGTACCTATTGGTGTAATGATCAAAAATAATTTATGGTGTACTTTTCGCAAGATTAAGATAGATCTACAATCAGTTTTCTGAATATGTCGAATTTGCCAGATATACCCCCTTAAACAACCGCGGTGATATCAAAATGTTTCCAGATATTTTTAAAGACCTTAAGAAATGCAAAATTTTGTATTTTTGTCAAATGGTGCTCAGGACCGCCCTAGTCAGAATTTGAAAAGTTCCGTCGAAAGCGCTCTAGTCAAGCGTTTGAATTTGTATATCTCGTTGTGGCTACGCATTCTAACCAAAAAGTGATAAAGAGATATGTAACATATAATATGTTCGAATTTATAATTTTTCCTATACATCCTTTTTTCTACCAAAGTGAATCTTGTAAATGATGGCGATCTTCATAGCGAGTGTTCGAATCCAACAAGGTATGTCTTAGAGATTGTCTTTGAGAAAATCATAGGCAAGGGTACTTGGAATTGAGAGCGCCAAAGTGAATCGGTGCGTACTATCAGACGATCAACTCTTTGGCCAATAACGCGGCGTGTGATTCGAACACGCGCTTTAGAGATCACCATCATTTCAAAGATTCACTTTGATTGGAAGAAAAATACTATTATTGGACCATATCTCGGATCAAAATGTTTTAAATGTGCAAGAAACCTTATTTTTTCGACCTCAACTAGACTTTTCAAGTTCTGTAATATGATAAAGTTCGAAAAAAATCCCAAAAATTTATGATATTTTTTTCCTTGTTTGAATTAAAAAAAATTTGCGCTCTACCGCTCGAACAGTGTATGATTTTACCAAACCAGATGGTTTCAAATAATGCTTACTCTCTCGAATTTATTGGTCTTATGATGAATAAAGTACAATAAACACGTGCTAAGGCTTACTTTAACATATTTCTGGGGTTAATAAAAAATTAGCTCATCATCAGAATTTATTCATAAATTATAATCCATCCTGGGGCACAAAAATTCATTCACCGCTTTTTGTTTGTTTAAACATTCACAGAAGTTGTTCAATAGCTTAGTTCTTAGATTTGATTTAATTAAGGAAAAGCGTTCCCAGGAAGGCATATCATTTACGTTTTGGCTCAAAGTTAAAAACTTACTTCAGTACGTTATAACACGTCCTGACAACAAAGTTTCAGACAAAATACCAAACGTCCTGACAAAAATTTCAAAATAACGCATTACTTTTTTACGATATAATAAAACTTTATTCAAAGATTTAAGTTTAAACAGAAAAGTACATTTAAACGATGATCAAATTTGTTCAGATTATAAGCTTGAAGTCCATTTAACTTTGTACTGCGAGCAGTAAAGGGAAACTTAATTTAACAGGCCTATGCAAAGCGCATATTTATGTGTTTATAACTTATACTAATTAAACATTTTGAGTCAGAACTTCTGAAACTTTTTAATTTTTTCAAAAAACATTTTTATTGTGGAAATCACTGTTTGCTTTTAGTTCAAATAGAAAATATCCATATTTTTGAGGTGTTTTCTCATATATTTTTTTAATTTTCTCTTTGTTCTTGCAGATGGGATAAGCGACCATTGATAAAAATAAAAATTGAATTTATCATTTTATTTATGTTCAGAATAAATTGTCCAAAAAATTTCGCCGATATTGGCACTTTGCTTTGGAGAAAAAATTCAGTTTTTCGTTAAAATGACAAAAACGTTGGCATCAAAATGATGTCATTATCTGAACAGTTTTTTGATTTTATAAAGAGTTTAACAATACGTTCGAATAATGTGAATTACCAAAATCCGTGAAATTAAGTACTCCTACGAGCGCAATCAAACGAAATTCGAAATAGTGAATTTTTCAAATTCAATCTTGAAAATGACGTCAATCTTGACGCACTCAAAAGTTACCCCTAAAAGTTGTTTTTAATTGAAACCTAAAATTGCGTGGGCGTTTTGACGATATGCGCACTGGCAGGATTTTTGACAAAAATCTTGAAACTGCGTAGATTTTTTGAGATCGATCTCCGAAGTTCAGAGTCTGAACTGAGCTTAAGGAAAAAGAAATTTACTGCTGACGTCATCATAATGCTGAAGCAGTAGCTCAAGTAGGCTCCGAGCTTCTTTGTCACAGAGTTTGTAATACTATTTACCCTTTAAATTTATTCTATAACTAGACTCATAAAAGCTGCGGGTTTATAGATGTTTGATAATCTCTGGCTTAGATTATCTCAAAATTTTCGCTGTTTCGACAAAGAAGAGAGTAATCAGAAAACTTTACTAACCTTAGTAATAATATCACTGTAATATACATAGTTAAAGATTGAAATAAGTTTACAAGAAATGAATGTTTTTTTAATAATGAATTCATTAGTTTCTGCGAAATATTTCCTATTTGGGAAGAAAAACTGTATCGAAAATGATTATTATTGATCAAAAAATAATGAGCACCATAAATTAAGCTTGATGAAAAACACATAGACGTTGGACATGACGTCATAATTTATACATTTTTCAATATTTTAGGAAACTATACTGTACAACTGGTTGAAATGGAGTACATCAGAAAATGCGTAGGATTAAATTGTTTATCAAACACCACTAAACAAAAATTTTAAAAAGTTACAATTTGAAAAATTCAGTTTTTAAAAATGACGTTATTTAAGACGCACTCAGAGTAATTAGTAATTTATATTCAGACTGCGTGGGTTTATTACGCAAATGTTTTAAATTATTATCGGCACTGGTCGAATTTAAAAGAAAAATCTTGATATTGTGAAGGTTTTTGGCAACTTTTTTTGCCGTGAATCTGATTCACTGAATCATGATATTATAGTTTTATAAAATTAATTTTTAGATACTACGTGATCCAAGCAGGCCTTGGGGCAAAGATAACTTTTGGACGATATCTACAAACTGTAGTTATATTTTCAAGGACGGTGTCTTTCGAAGACGGAAAAAAATTAAGGAAGAAAGATTAGTTCAGAATTTTTCACCATTTAGCATAGGTTAGTTTTCAGAAGTACATCTCTAGGAAACAAAATGAAAGACAATTAATTAAGGATTTCGGCATGCTTATTGATAGATTTCTAGAAAAAATAATACTTGAATTAATTTGATAAACTATAAAGTCTATATTAAATATTACATATCAATATATCACATGATATAAGATTATAATATTAAGTTTATATAATTGATAAGAATAAATAAAAACTCAAAACCGTTGAAATTTCGGCTTCTTGAAACGTCTCAGCCGATTGAGCTCGTAGACAGGTCAAAATGATCAAACAAATTTAGATATAGATTATATTTATTGAAATTTTCTAGATATTAAAAGAAACTTTACAATCAACAATCTAAAACACATTCTGTAGAATGTAAAGTTTGTTATTGTTAGGAGTCAGGAACTGTAAGTTTTTGAAAATCATTGGAAAATATTTTCTCAATATGTGTGATCATTTTGGGCTATATTAGAATCTGATCATTCTTTTCCAAAAGCCGAAATTTCGTGAATTAATTTACTAAAATAATTTATCAATCATTAATTGATTTTAAACTAAAAGAAGCCGACCATATATATAATTCTTCAAAATTGTTAAAGATTTTTTTCAGAAAAAAAATGTTCAATTTTTTTATTTAGACTGGATTTTGTCTCTGCCTTCATCTCGATCTGGTTCCCCGGAGTCAATCTGCATATCTGATTCAATGTCAGATATTTCAACCCCAAGTCCGTCTCCAAATACTTCTCCATCTCACACTTACCCTGTGACCCCCCACTTTCCCCAACATCGATATTTTCAACCAATCAGAGGGAGCCAAAAATTTTGTATATCCCACTTACTGACTTGAAAAATTAGACTTTTTTCAACTGACTAAGCTACATTAAGCTTATTTACCTCTTAACAATGAGATTTTATTCAAATCTCAGCAATTTACTGAAGTTTAAGTGTCCGAGACCAGAAGAAAATTCCCAGTGACCAATTTTTACAAAAAAACTTGTTAAAAATAGGGCTTCGAGCTCAAATATTGGCAATAGCCCTCATTTTTTTGACCATTTCGTTTTTGAAAATATCAAAATGTCACAAACTTTAAATTGGCCGAAAAAACGCTTCGAGCAACGGTACAATTTGGCGCAAAAGAGCTTAAACTGTGTAAATAAGATTTTACACCACTTTTTAGTCAAAATAAAGAAAAACTATAATCGTTAAATTTTTCTGAATTTTTGAGTATAATTTCGAGAAAAATCTGAAAGAAAGCTTTTTACCAAGGACACCCTACCAAAGTGTATGAAGGACGTTATTTTTCATAAACTAACATTTTATTCCAGATAATATAACAAAGCTTATTCAAGTTAATCCCAAGAATTTCCGGATTTCCATTATTATTTCTAGAACAATATACTAAAGACAATAGTGAAAATCCCGGAAGTTTACTCTAAAATGAATCAAAATAAAAATGACAAAAGCTTAATCAAAAGCTTGAAACGTTCCATTGCCAGAAATTTTGGCTTTATAGACGATTCATCAAAGTTCAAGAATAGTGAAATTAATTTGCTAACGTTTGAAAACACCGATAAAACTTCGCCATGGATATGACTATTTGTTTTGTTTCACGCGTAATCTCACGCGGGAGAAAATTTGTTTTAGAATTTTAAAAAAGTGACGTATTCTTGACCTAACTTCTCCAGATGTTAGCGATTTGATTGATGTGATAACTGACTGTCTTTAATCTGGCTCAGTCTCAGCTCAAAACGAGTTGAGCAGCTCAACTTGAGCTCTTATTTATCAATTTTAGGTCAAAAAGGAAATCAACCCAACACATGACATTCAACGTAGGTGATGCATTTGCGAGCATACCGGTTGACATAACGTTCATTTCTAAGCAAAAATTTTTCGCTCGAACCTACACGCTCGCTAAGATTTTAGTTCAAGAAGTACGCTAGGTAATGCATGTCCGTTAAGTCAAGAATACTACCCCTTATTCAAGATAAGATATATAATTTGGTGTTTATGCACCTCTACATCTTTTTTCCAAAAAGTGCTTAACTTGTAAGGAGAGGTTTCGTAATTCACCCACTGTATTGTTTTTTATACTATACATTGTATTTATATTTCTCAAACAGTAGGTGTCTTTTAAGGTGATTTTCAGTAAATTAACATTTCACAGCTCGGATGAGAATTGAAGGTGAGAAAAACATCTTTGAAAATAACCACAGAATAGGCAATTTTTTTTCTTAACATCATTTAGTTTGAAAATTTTATCTATTTCGGCCTACTTTGGCCTTTTTCGGAATAAACTATCGTAACACAATTATAGTGTTTTTCGATATACCCATAATTGTGGCAATGAATTTTTATCGAGAAAATTTAAACAAAAATTCATAAAAATTGGGAAAAATAATTGAATCATAATCAAGGCATTTTTCGAAAGATTAATATCTCATTGAATTCTCACCAGCAAATATCGTCTTAGCTAAAAAGTGCTTGATTATTTGAAAAAAAACATCATAAAATATTTTGCGGCCATTTACTCGCCTGTTAAACACCATGTGCCCAGGATACAGACTATACACTGTGTTATCGAAAGCATAGTTAAGAACTTTTAGGCACTAATTTCCTTGCAATTTTGATACACACTGTAGAAAATAGTATGATATTTTTTGACCTAAGCACCTGTACAATTACATGTATCATTTTTTGCAAAATTCTGATTAAATTTTGCTGTGACTTCACTCAAACTTATTCGACGACGATGAAAATTAATTTATTTTCTGATACATTTCAACTGTGCACAATATATTCGCTATACCCTTGGTACTGTTTTAATTATATTAAATTGAAAACTTTACAAAATGAGTAATTTCTTCCAACTATGCGAATTAGTTGTTCAAGCAAGTATTTGAAAATTTTTTTTGCTTTGTGGGACGACTTTTATGGAAAAAATAACCAAGATAGAAATGCACGCGTTTTCCAATTCAAACTTTTTTCTGCATCATTAATCAAGGTTTAATTTTTTAAGTATCAAATAGAAATTTCGACCGAGAATGTAAAAATTTAAAAAGAAAGAAAATTTTTAATAAAAACACGGGAAAATTCGTCGAGGATTGAAGGTTTTTGATCGTTAAATTAAAGGAAATGTGAACAGCGTGAGAACTACGCCGTGAAACTACGCATGAGGTAGATTTTTCTTAATCACCATATTAGAATCTATAATTCTGCCTATTCCCTATCACTCTGTTAACGGATTAAAAAAATGTTCCGGCTTTGCAGCGGTTATATCGTCAAATTGCTTGTGATTTTGTTCTCGGGTGAGTCCTCGAGTGAGAGTTCTCGAGTGAGTTCTAGAGTCACCGCCAGAATTTCCTTTGAATGCATCACGGTCAAATCACCTGAATAATTTAAAATTTTTTATTTTTGAAACCCACAATAAACAATCATTATAAATTTAATCGTGTTTAGGCCGTCCGCGGTTTATCTAGAAATTGGAGCTTAAAACAGCCTATTTTAGAAATACCTTATTTCCAAGAGTTTCGCTCACTAAAATATTATACTAGTATACAAATTTCTCTCTATCTGAAATTGTGAGGCGAATGTTTTTCTCTGAAAAAGCGATAGTCTGTGATGTTCTAGAAAAAAGTTTATTTTTTTTTAATATTTTTTCCGCCGGGCTGGTTTTTTTGTAAATACTATTCAAATAATTTAACATATTTTGAGTAAACCAAATTCCTAAAAAAACAAGGAATAACCCTAAAACTGACCTTTTTATCTCAAAAATCTCTAAAAAATTGTCATAAAAAAGAAAGAAATAAGGTTTACTCGAAAACTAAGAAATAAAAAGCTCTTCTGTTTAATTGTCTTTGTGTAGAAATTGAAGGCGATTATTTTTCATATAATAATGATTGCCTGAGATGATCTAGAAAAAAATAAAGACACTTTTTAATCGCTATTATTTGAGGTTTGTGGTACCTAAGGTACCGTACCTTAAGAAAAACTTTATTGTTTTTTCGGTTTCTGGTCAGAAATAATTGCCATTGCAGAAACGAAACATTTCCTAACGTTCGAAAAATTCGAATTTGAAGAAATTGAAACTTTTAAAAATTTTCGAGACTTATACTTTTTTCAACCATTACACTGTACATCTAGTTTTGGCGTAGGGGACAACCACGGACGGCCTAATCGTGTTATAAAAAAAATAAATTGGCGAACAAAAAAGATATTTTAAATGATCGAAAGATAAAAAGTAAACTTCTTAAGATACAAAAATTTCCAAATAATTTATGGGAGATAAAAAATGTCAAAACTACGAAAAAGACTGATACCGATCGAGCATCAGTTCTCCAACAGCTTTTGGAATATATGCTAAAAGCAGGAGAAGTTAGTTTTAATCTTGAAGGCCCGGCAAACTTTGAAATTTTTTGTTTAAATGCTTCAAGCGAAATTGAGAAGCTTTTGTCAAAGTAAGTTTTTAGCATTTTATTTTTAGTTATTTGCACAAACTATTTTTAATAAAAAAGACCTCTTCTTTGAAACCAATGCTCTTTTATCGGTACCATTAATCACTATTCTGTCAATTTTCAAATTAAGTTTGTACTTTTGTCTCGATAATCAATAATGAGGTCCTCATTATGAGGAGCTTTAAAGTAAGAGCAAAACAGTATGTCCTGCACTATTTTTGTTTATCTTGAATCAACTGGTGCTCAAATGGACGCTCAAATGGTGCGGTGTTATTTGCTAAATTTCTCATTTATTCTTCAACAGGCAGCCTGTTACAGGCTATTATGAATCACGAGTTTTTATTTTCATTCGTTCAAATTAAAATTTATTAAATAAAAAATCAATTTTCAAATTGACGCCAAAATTTTAAAAAACCAATTTCACTGTTCAAATTTTAAGATTTTATGCCAATTTGTTTGAAGTTTGGGAGCCGAAGGCTCCACAAATTACATTGAGATCAAATTGAAGATTTCAGGTCAACTTGACTCTGATTGGTCCATAAGCGATGCTCAAACTTTTCTTCATTATAATGGTAGATTTTGGAAAGCGCGTCCCTGATTGGTGGCTAATATGACGCATTTAGTAGAAGGTTGAAACTAACTCATGATAATGTTTGTCTGAGTAACATATTTTATTACGGTTAATCATGAGCGTAGTGAATCACTACTAGAGATACTTGACAATACCTCATGATAACACGCAGGTAGTTACTACCCGCAGGTAGGTCTCGTGCCTTTTTAGATTACCATTGGCGAGCTGCCTGTCAAATTTTATCTGTTCGGACAATTAACAATTCCATGTGAAAACTTCGTTCTTAAAATGCCCAAAAAAGACATTTTTTCAAACCCTTTTTCGAAAATTAATATAAAAGAAAAGCAGATACTGCCAGGTTCAATGCATGAGCTGAAAAATTTGAAATTGACACTAGAGCAAGACTTTTATAGAGAAAACCACATGGCTTAAATTTTCTCTCACTTGGTTATGCCTGGAGAAATAAGTAAAGAAAGCCATATTTTCCAACTTTTCGTCAGAAAGCTCCAGAGGCAGAAATTGAGTAAGTTTTATCTACGTAAGTTATCTTTTGACTTTTGGGCCGTAGCACAATAAGCGTGGGTGGCTGAAAGCTACAATTGACTTTTAATTGCAAATTTGAAAATGGCGCAATTGTAGAAATGAGACAAGAAAATCTAACAATGTATGTTTTAAATTGCCAATTTGGATAAAGCTTAATCTTGCTTAGACCTAGAATGCTTCAATTGTGGAAATAAGTCATGTAGGACCAGAAAGAAGATATTGGTTATGTTTAGTTAGTATGCTGGAGCGGTAAGGCCAAATATTGTGATTTCAAAATTTAACGAATTCATTCTTTTTAACTTTGTGTATCAAAAATTTTCAAATTTTTTTTCTCAAATTTATGGTATAATGCAGTTTGCATCAATCACAGTTTTTATAACAATAATAACAATTTTACCTAAAGTTTAATATGAAATGAGGAAATTAAACTAAAAAGCAATTTGAAACATTCTTTTCGAACCACTTGATAGTTTAAATTTATGAACTGAGTCATTTTTTATAACACGATTCACCCTAGGTGTGTAATTTCGGATTCATATCTTTTTAATGCGACCCTTGTATCCTGTCAGAACGTTGCAGTTTTCTCGATTTAATTGGTTTTGGCGGATTGGTACATTTTGAAGCGATATATGTACAACGGACCTCAGAGTACAAATCCTAACTATTTGAATGATACAAACAACGCAAGATATCAGCATCCAATCAAAACCGTTGATTGCGGAATAGGCCAATTTAATTGGTCAGATTAGGAAAGGATCAACCAATCAAATGCTCAGATTTCGCATTTTTCAAATAGTTAGGATTTGTACTTTGAGGTCCGTTGATCCATATACTAAGGTAGTGTGAAACAAAAAAATGTGAGAATTAATATTTATTAATTATATTTAATGAAAGTGTTTATTCGTGCAAACGTTAATAGTTTTAATATCTTAACATGACTAAGTATCTTTGAAAATATGAAAAACCACTTTTTATGGAAACTCCATTTCCAACAAAAACCGATGTTCGTTTTTTTTAAAGACGATATCAATTTACTTCAGACATTTTCGGGTGTTATCTGCTTAAAAGTTGGTCAAACATTCTGCACATTAAAAAATTTCTTGAATATCAAATTTTTACTCATGTCAAACAGTTAAATGACTAGAAAAAGAGAATAACAGGTTTTTAGACTTAAAATTGACCTTCAATTGCGTTTGAATCTTGAAAAATATTTTGACTATCATAAAAAATGGCGCTTATAACACCCAGAATTTGATTAAAATTCATTTGAAAAATAAAACTTTCAAAAATTGAGTGCCAAAAAGTACTAACCGGTGTTCTCTACAAGTGATGTAAATTGCATCAATAGTTAAAAATAATAATCGCGCGACCCTTCAATCGGTTGACATACGGAAACCAAAAAGATACCAGAACATTTATATAGTGATTCTAAAATATAGACAAAAATAACTTTATCGGCAGTCTTTTTATTATGATTGGTCACCAAAAAATATTTAAAAAGCGATTTGAAAATATTTTATAACTAACTTTTTATTTAAGAAAGTAATATTGACTCCGGTCTAGTGCATGGCAGCCGCTTAAGAAGAATGTTCTTAAAATAGCATAGGTAATATTCCCACTGAACAACTTTGTCTTGAGATGATTGCAAACCATGCTTTTATACATTAGTCTTGAAAATGGCCTCAAATCACCTCAAATATCAACAAATCAATTGTTGTCTCGCCGCTACTCAAAACTCACGCGATAATGCCCGAAATATTTTTGAGTTCTTATGAGCTTTTATGTTTCACATTTCAAATAAACAATCTAAATTGTCCAAATAGAAACACTGACTGAAGGTCGGAATTTATGTGATTATTGTTCACGTCAAGGAAATGTTCTGGAGAGATGACGTACTTAATTATTGTTTGACATTTCAATCTCTCAAATATTTGTGCCGTGTAAATATTGCGTTCTTCAAATTTGCTTATAGAATTATTTATTTTTGCGTTTTGTGTAATGTAGATGTGAAATATATTAATTTTATTAAAGTATCGTCAAATTCCCTTCTGAACTGCATTGTGTGTGAAAGCTGCTCAACTCCTACGCATGTTCAGCATCAGAACTCAATCGCCAGAAACCACTTCAAACTCCGGTGAAATTTTATCTCGTCGATATACTTTTTCTGAGATCCTGGTCACCAACTCTCCAACTTGGAATGGATTTGAACCAGTAAATACACTCATGGGAAAAATTTTATTATTTGCATCATTTTTTATACAATTTGACATCACCTGGTGGTGTTTATGACACTTTTCTGAATCTCGATGGTGAGATGAGATTAGTACTTATAAATCCATCAATAGGGGTAACTTTCCGAATAAAACATTTGAGCATGACTCTTTCAAAACATGACACCGCTTGGTGTTGTGAAGAATATTTCGTAGAATTCTAATGATGTAATCAAATTGAAAACTGAAATCCTACAAGTGATTTCTGAGACTTGGTTTAAAGAACTTGAATAAATGTTCTCGAATACAAAAAAAAACAAGCACCATAATAATTTATCTCAACCTTTGAGAATGCTATTCCTGAGATGAGCATTTATTTGTGATCACCATTTTAACCCCCACCTGTTTGAACGGTTATATTTCCCACCTACAAATGAGTGTTTTAAAACA
>SCLH01001317.1:8541-46596 GCA_004367855.1 Oikopleura vanhoeffeni
GATGAGAAGGAGAATTTTTGAATAAAAATTCCAAAATTCCTAAGAAATATGACTATAAAGTGAATTGGAAAATGATTAAACAAAAGTTAGCTTGAAAAGTGGCAACTTGTGCTCGAAAAAAATTTTATAGTCGAAAATTTTTCTCAAAGTGGCAAAAGGTTTTCCCATCAAGATAAAAAAAAATGAAAAACTGCAAATCAGGTCAAAATGGCAGGCGGGACCTCCTTTGAAGGGGTGGTCGTCCGCAAATGAGGGCTCAGGAAAACAAATTTATTCCAATTTATTTCAATACACATTTTTTATGGAAATATGGATACAAGCATTTTGGTACTGTTTTATTGTGAATACATGGCTTAGGGAAAGCACTTTTTGAGAGTTCAAATATTCGTATGAAAAATGTGTGGAATTGCTGATATTTAAGTTCAACACATTTACAAGAACCGATCAAATTAACAAAACTCAACCTGGTGTTATGCATGACTCAGTCCTCACATTGATCTGGGTTTGAATGTTGGGACATTTAAATCCAACGGGAGGAGACTACATTTTGATTAAGACCCCTAAACAAGGGTCCAAAAGACAGTTTGTTTTGGTTGATACTGGAGAGCAAAATTTTCAGAAATTTTCACACCAAGGCAAGGGTCGTTGTTAAATTCGATCCCGCTAGGGTTCCAGAACGATATTTCGAATTTGACCCTTTCCATCGGTTGAAAAATACGGAGGAAATCAAATAGGTACCAGACAATAAAAAACAATGATATCGGCATGATAGTTCAAGGAGAAGTTTAAAAAAAAGCATTAATAAAAAATTTTTGGAAGTTTAATTTGGACTTAGAAATTTTTCATAACATTTCTTAACAAAAAAAGTCGACAAAAAATAACAAATGAACATGTTAGGATTTTTAAAACAGCATTCAGAAAATATGTAAACATGCATGATAAAAGTTAAAGTGTATTTTTTTTCGTTTTTATTCACAGATTTTAGAAAAAAAAAACAAAAAAAATTTAGGGTGAAAAATGCATGAAATTTTAATAATATTTTGAATTTTTTTGAAAATTTTACGAATTCAAAAATAAAAGTTCAAACTCAAATATTTCCTAAAATAGATAAAAAATAGTTTTAATGAGCTGATACACATTCATTCTGGTTCAGCTAACGATAACAAGCACAAAATAATAAACCAACTAATTATTTTCGTAAGTTACATTGACGTCAGTCTGCCACATCGCTGCTACCCCCTTAAGTGATTTTCAATTACTATAAACTTAGTTTTGATTCCGTTTTTGGAATATTAATAAATAATTGTTAAAGTTATTTCTAAGCATATTAACCACAATAACTTGAATGATTAAATCACTTCCTTTCGTGGTTTTGAAATAACTAAATCGAAAATTACTGTAGCAGAAATAATAAGGAAATATTTTTTTTAATTGGCATGTTAGCAGGAGGGAGTTGAGTAGTTTTCGATTCCTTCCGGTTAGAATATTTCATTCCGGTGACCATAAAACAAAATACCAAAAGTGTCATTATTATATATATAGGATTTGAAACAAACCAAAATAACTGGGTATTAGACTAAGTAAAGTATGGCAATTTGCGGCCATAATATGCCATGTTGCAAAATATTTAGAAAGTAATGAATAAAAAAAGTCAAATAGAATACTTTTCTTTTGAATTTATGCTCGATCGATATTTGAATATGAGTCATACGCGCTCATTCGATAATAGGTTTTCCCGCTAGAGGTCGTCAAAGTATTCAACTTGAGAGGTTTTTATTAAGACAAGGATTCAACAGTTGATATGAGATTTCATTTCAAACTGTACTCTAAGACGCTAAACTTTAAATTTTCCGAAAACACTTTTTCATTATAAAATACAGTAGTTATTCTCCAATTAATTCAATGACGCATCTCGAAATACAGCAATCGCTTTGAAAATGCTACCAAAGGATTTGTTGGTCACAACTTTCTCATGACGTTATCAATAATAATATCCCCCTTTCACACTATCTGAAATTTCCCGGCCCTGTATAGTAAACGTAATGTGTTTTTGAGTTGGCCGGGATATTCCGGATAGTGTGAAAGAGGGGTGTGCAATTTTATGGTTTGTGAAATACCTTTGTGATTAAACTTAATTTTTACCTAGAAGTTGGTTTTTGTTGATGCTGTGAAAAGCCAATATTATCAAATCGTATTTGCTTAAAATTGAAGTCAGTTCTCTGCATACAGATTTATGAACTTATTAGCTTACGTTGTTTTATTAAAGTTCTTAGATTTGATCGTTGGCGGTCCATAACGGAACTCCCCTGCACAGGTGAATTATTTTGAATAATACTTTTTCAAACACCATAAATCATTGTATGAAAAAAAATTATAAAAAGGGGGGAGAATTGTAACATTAGTGTTTCTACACGCATCATTTCAACTATGTTCTGGCCCAAACACTGATCTGATGAGTTCTTCTATTTTCTGAAAAAAAAATATAAAAAGAGAATAATTCTAACATTAGTGTTTCTACATGCATCATTTCAACTATGTTCTGGCGAAGTTCTTCTATTTTCTGAAAAATTATACAGATCTCTGATACTCGACATTTTCATCATGTTATATAAACCAGAATATATACTGCAGTTTACTGCATAATATTAGCAAAGCGCTTATAAGTAAAATTATACAACTGTTCAGTTCGTCCGCTAAAGCTTCCCCTGAATCAGTAATTGGAACTGCTAACACAAATTATCACTTTGTATGTGTCTGCGAATCTGATTATATCGGACACTGCAAAAGACCACTTGATCACCGTATCAAAGAACATTCTCGCCACTCAAAGGATAGAAATGAAGTTTTTGATCATCTTACTTCATGTCCTGACTACAAGTCCAAATTAAGAAAAATTTTAAACGACAAAAAATCGAGCACTTTGAAACCTCACCAAGTTTACACTCTTAAAATATATTTTTTCCGTAGCAAATTCAAAATTATAGCAAAGCTTACTACATACGCAAACTCAAACCGGTTTTTTATGTGACAAAGGGACGTACAGTTTAACCGTAGCCAATAGTTAGTTTATTGCTTTTAAGATTTGGTTTGGACAGTAATCAGTTAAGCTTATTACGTAGAAATAATTTTTGGTGTACAGTAAGTTGATGTGAGAAATAAATAAATGGTGTTTTTGTTGTACAGTATATGTCTGTTTTAGTTTTATTGTTTATTTATTAGTACCAAATGTTTCAATTTTCAACGTTACTGCTAGAAAGGAACCATCTATTTTTTTACTGGTCAAAAAACCTTTCCTCTCCCTGTTCTAAACTGCCAGATGCATCATAAGCGCTTTGCTATTTTCTAACATCGTATAATTTTTTTTTTNAAAAATTGTGCGCAGGAATTCTCTTGATTTTGACAAATTCAAGTTTATGAAGTTTTATTTCTTTACTGTATTTTAACTTCATCTTTTAAAAAATACTTAGAAAAAAATTGAAAAAATGAAAAATTTCGAAAATATTTGTTTGATGATTGGGTTCTAAGTACACTTAATTATCACCCCTTATCAATTTGGAGCATTTTTATTAAATTTATAAGGCTTTTATTAAATCAGACATGACCACCCCTTAAGCGAGTGGGTGTCGCTGATTTGGGCCTCTTCCAAGGTCATTTCCCGCCAAACTTGGTGATATTCCAAAAACATTTGTAACTGACAGAACCAACCTTCGCGGTAATTTTAAACTTCACAGTAATCTGATACAATCTCACCTACGCTTTTAAAAGCACCCTAAAGGACACGCAGTTATGCCTTATCTCTTCCTTCACAGGTCATTCCATATATTTTTTTATTATTTTTCTTAGTTTCAAGCTCCGAGAAGCCTTACACATAATGCAAGCGCTTTGTTTGAAAATTTTTGCTTTCAGCTGTGACAAAAACGCGAAACCGACAAATTAAAATTTGAATAGGTCCAGTTGGGAGCTCCGCGCAAAAAGCTATTCTCCTCCGCCAGTTTGAGAGATAGATTTTTCGAGCTTCACTAAATGCATCAGAAAAGACAGACCTTGGCTTGAAACAATTCATGGAGCCTTTTTTTTGAAAATTCTTCCTTCGGCTTTTGGGGCCATGTCAAATTTTCATGTTTGCAAGATTTTCGAAATGGTTAGTTGGGAGGCTCCGGGCAAAAACTATCTCCACCGTTTTAGAGATACACTTCGTCTCTGCATCTGAAAGCACAAACCCTGTTTGACATCTATTTAGCAGAGTTTTTTTTTTAATTTTTATTGACGTCTCTGAAGCCACGTCAACTTTTCATTTTGTAGTTTAAATTTTTGACAAAATTTAGAACCAGAAAAAATGCTTCAAAATAATTTTTCTATAAATACAAAGACTTTTAAGGTTTTGGTGCAATTTTAACTCGTGCAGTCAAAAGAAAACAATTAGCGCAGTTATCAATTTATATCATATAGAATCACATAATTTTTTTTCGTTTTTTGGCGCTGAAAGCAAAATTTTAAAACAAAGGCGCGCTTTTGAATTATTGTAAGGCTTCTCCGGACCTGACACAAAAAATAATAAAAATGATGAAAATTGAATCATTCCGACACCGGCATGTCTGGCCCGAACCTCATGCACACTGCGGTGTCTTTTTAGGAGGCTTTTTAAAAGCGTAGGTGTCGGCGTAGGTGGATTGTATCAGATTACTGTTAAGTTTACACTTAACGGGAAGTGGTTTTGTTAGTTACAAATGTTTTTGGAATAAATATCACCGTTGCTAGTTTGGCGGGAAATGACCTTGTAAGAGGCCCAAATCAGCGACACCCACTCCCTTAAAGTTCGTTTTTCTGTTGCTGTGAAAAACCAATATTATGAAATCGTATTTGCTTAAAATTGAGGTCAATTTTTTGCAGACAGATTATAAATTTATTTGCTTACACTAGCTGTACACCTTTTATTATAACTTATAATTTATAAGTCTTAGATTGGACCGTCGGCGTTTTGCAGCGGAAATTCCGCTGCACAGGTAAACTATTTTTTCATGATAGTTTTTTCAAACACCATAAATGATTACATGAAATAATGATATAATAAGGGAAGAATGGTGAAGTTTGCGTTTCAATAAGCATTATTTCGGTTAATGTGTGCCTTGCATAATAAGTGTTAATTTTAAGAGGTGTACGCCTAAATGTTTGTTCCGCGACTATCCAATATTTGGCCCTACGTAATGCTATCATTTAACGTCATCCGCCTACGTCTTGCGGGCGTGTAATGACACTTTCTTTGCGGGATAAACATTGAAGGAAATGTATTTTTTTGAAAAATTATACATTTCCCTGATGCAGTATCAGTGATACTCGACATTTTGATCAGGTAATAAAAACCTTTAATAGGAAACTACTGTTCGTTTTTTTGTGCTTTTACAAAATCAGACAGTCTGCTTCAGACGTTGAAACGCAGAAAATAATGATCATGAAATGAAAGAAATTATGCTCAAATGTTTTACCTTTCATACTAGAATTCCAAAGCAGTAAAAAGTTTGAACATAAAGAGAAAAAAGTGCCGACTGTTTCATAGCACCGACCCTTTTAAAGCCACAGGATCCTATATATTCCTTTGGTTTTTACTAATATAAAATCCTGGTTGGCTGTACATCAAAAATAAATTGAAACGGCTATTTATAATATTAATTTCTTCGACGCTTTTAAGGTTTTTTGATCTTTTTTATAAAATGCGAGTTTGGAAGCGTGACAAAAGTTGGTGAACCAAAAACAACTCCGGTTAGTTCTAACCGACTGGTATTTACGAAAGGAAATATATAGATATGACAACTATGTTGTTTTTCTTTGGAGAGAGGGATATATACTCATCCGGTTACAAATTATTTTTTCAAGATGCAAAATAGGAGAAACCAACAAAGTATTATTTTAGTCTGAAACGAACATATCGAAAATCCAGCCTGCGTCGAATTTTATCACTACCGCACAAATAAAGAAATCCAGTGATTTCATTGGTCACTACTCGAGAATCCAGTGATTTCATGTGTCACTTTCTATTCTTGTGACGTAGTGAGAAATTTCGACGCATAGGCAGGATTTTTGATATACAGTATGTCTAATTTTTTGCGCGAAAATTTGAGGAAGAACCGGAAGAATTCTCCCCAAACTATAGACCATTCTCAGTAATATGATCCGAATCATTCTTTTTTTCGCACTTTTTTTAGACATACTGTACATTAATTAAAACTTGAAATATTTGAATCACACAACGTAATTCACATAATGTGAATTATTTTGTTCTGTGATCTACGCGATTAAACTTCTTTATTATTGTAAATTTTGAATATGTTGCAGGAACCATGATAATTTTTTTACATTGAAAGATTAAATATAAAAGTTTTGAAAGAATTTAATAAAATAACCATGGCAAAATTTGAAAATAAGTTTCTTTTATTACATGGTTATATCGATTGGTTATATCGATTACCATGTCGAGTTCACATAATATCTTTTTTGTTTTTTATTATTCTGGTGAAGCATCATTTTGCGGCTGGAATCGCGTAAAGATTACGTGACTGTTGATATTATTGAATTCAACAAAAGTACACTCTCTAAATTTAGAACTTATGCACACAATCATGTCAATGAAATACAGATAAAGCAGAGTGAGCTATAATCCACATATATAGTTGAATGAAAATTACGTAACATTCCGCGATTCGTGTCCCAAAAAAGTTATTCACCAGAACAAAAAAAAGAATACAAAACGATAAATCACAGACTACGCCAATAAAATTAAATAAAATTAAGGCGGCAACCCGATCATATTCTCGCAATTTTCGTCATTCAAATAGTCACAATCTGTCCGCTGGGGCCCTTAATAAAAATTCTTAATAAACTCAAAACACATTAATGTATTCCAAATAACAGCAACTGTTATCAACTTTAGTTGAAGTATTTGTAAATTGAGTGTAAACACTCAAGAGCGCCCCTAGTCGATATTAAACAAAATTCAAATTGTGCATCGACTCGGCAGACTGAAGTCAATTTAACTTACGAAATTAATTGGCTGTTTTACGTTTTGTCCTTATTATCGTTAGCTGAACCAGAATAGATGTGCATCTACTTATAAAAATAATTTTTGTCTATTTTATGTAAGATTTGAGTCCGAACTTTAATTTGGAATTCGTAAAATTTTCAAAAAAATCAAAGAATTATGAAAATCTTCCGCATTTTTTTTCAAAATTTTTTCTGATTGTTTTTTTGAAATATGTGAATGAAATCAAAAAAAAATACACTTTAACTTTTTTCATACATGTCTACATATTTCTGATGCTGTTTGAAAAACATAAATATGTTATTTGTCATTTTTTTGTCGACTTTTTTAAAAAAAATGTATGGAATTTTTCCGCGAATCATCCAAATTTGAATTTGTGGTTTTTCGAATTCTCAATAGGACATCAGGTTGAATCACTTATTTATTTTTTTGTATTTATTAAATCTTCGTATGTCAACTAATGAGTTGGACGCGCGATGATCATTTCTAAACTATCAATGACATTTTTAACACTTGGCTGTACACTCGATAAGTGCCATTTGGCAAATATGTTTTAAAAAAATTTTGGTAGCAAAAAAAATCCAATGAAATTGCGGTTGTAATAGGCGCCATTGCTTCAGATATTAAGAACATTTTTTAATATCAAAACGCAATTGAATGTCAATTTTTATGTCAGAAAAAGTTGTTTTACTCTACTTTTGGCCATTTTTGACCATTTTTCATGGAAAAAAACTTTGTTATTAAAGAAATTTTTTAATGTGCAGAACCGAAACCAGACTTTTTAGCGCATTACACCCGACAATGTCTGAAATTTAGTAATATTGTCTTAAAAAAAAATTCTATGGTCGGGTTTAGTTGGAAATGGATGTAAAGTGAAAAGTGGGTTTTTATATTTTCCCAGATAATTAGTTATGTTAAGAAATAAAAAATATAAACGTTTGCAAGAATGAACACGTTAATCGATAAAAATTGTGTACCAATCTGCCGGATCGATGCCACCCCCTTAAAATTCATGCCAGGAACAACTCTGAAAAACAAAATCTGGAAATTAATAAATAAAGTGAACTCAGAACAATATTTTAAATGGTTTTTTCTACTTCCAGTTCCTAAAACCTTTTCAAAAGCTCTGCTGATTATTGGTTGAAGGTCAAAAAATCTGATAAGACTGCCATGAAAAAGCGATTCTCAAATCATAGTGTTTCTTCTTGATGAATTTTAATTAATTTCTTTGTATTTTAAAAAACAAAACAAATTAATTTTTTTTATTTTAATTGCATTAGAAGGTATTAGTGGTTTCATTCTAACTGAAATAGATTATTATTTTATCTCGTTTAACTTTGTGTCATGCGCATAATGAGAGTTTGATTCACGAATATAAAATTTGATTATCTCAAGGAAGAGGGATTTTATCGCCATCCCGCAAAAACGCACAGAAAGAAATTTACTTATCAATGTACAAAATTTACAAAAAGATTTTATCCCAAAAGACTTTTCTTTATATAAAACATGAAAATTGAACATTTTCAGTTTTGCAATGTCAATTCGCGAAGAATTGGTATTTACAAAATTATTTTATTTTTTTGCATTTTAAGTGAAAATTCTTCCTTTCGACATTCTCGTCCAGCTTTTCGAAGAAATTTTGTATGTTATAATTAAAAGTTGATAAAATTTTTGATATTTTTGGAATATTAAATGAATTATTTTCACAATCTGATAAGGCAATATAAATGCTATTTGTTCAGAACATACAGCGTGAGTCTTTTAGATTTCTCCGTTTTTTTACCCAGGCGGCTAGACAGCCAAAATCTGAAGCAAAGTATAGGCAATTTTGGCTGTCTACCCGCCTGGGTAAAAAAAACGGAGAAATCGAAAAGACTCACGGTGTAATTTTAAAGGTCACTCATTGGCTTGACGCCTAAATTTATCATTAATTCTTAAAAAATCTTTGAAACGTTTTCCAAGAATTTTTTTCAACTTTTATCTCTCCTTAGAACATAATAGTACATTTCCCTAAATGTATAACAAAAATAAAAAAACGTTACATTGGCCTTGCTTGGTTAAATCGGTTAAAATATTTTATTAACATCAACGCTCATAAGAAGGAATTATTTCGTAGCCCATTTTGAGAAATTTTGCCTCAAAATAATCCTTCGATCGAGCCTTGATTTTCAGCATCTACTGAAAAACAGCCAAAACTTTTTAGCCACTGGTTTTCCAGTAAACCGGTTCGGAAAACAATGAAAAATTAGCACGTTTCAAATCGAGCTCAAGAGCGCCTCTAGTCAAAATTCAAATGAAAGTTTTCCAAAAATTTCTTTCCAAATATTTTTAAAATTTGTGACGTGAACACAGATTTCACTTAAGTGTTAAAACAGATAAAAAACACTTTTTGAACGTATACTAATTCTATGTGAATACAGAAATTAAAAATTGAATCAGTCCAAGTTCAGATTCCAAAACTAAGTTTAAAATACCACCAGATTTGTATTATAATGGAATAATATGGAAGTTGTTATAATTTCGTGGATTTACCAGCTTTTAAACCCGCCTCAATGTCTCCCGGCTGCCAAATATCTCCAAAAACCATTCAAAAAATTCCCTCCAAAAAATTTCATAAATAATCCCGATCTTAAGATGACACTTTATTTGGTGAAAAACTTTCCGGCCTGGCGTTTCCGGCGCCAAATAGTTTCAGAAATTAGGAAGCGAAAGACAAAAACTGATTTTTTACGAAAAAGTTATTATTAGAAAGAATATGGAAATCCCCTTCAAGGATGCAAATTACATTTGGGAACAAAGCTAATTTTCACTCTTGTATATCCGGACTGTTGAAGTTAGCGACGGCTCCATCTTAAAGTACTAGAATACGGTAACAAAATCTGAATCATATAATATCCTATTCCGAGTACAGTAGATCAAAAATGCCTAGGTAAAAATACAAACCAATTACAAGGTAAAAATACAAACCAAATACAAACGAGAGTGAGACGGGCCAACCAACCAATCAAATCCCTGAATTGAACACACAATTGGTTTGTATTTTTACCTAGGCAATTTTGATCTACAGTACTCGGCATAGAATATGAACTGCCTTAAAATATTTTTCAATTTAAGTTTTGGTGAAATTTTCAAAAATAATTAATTTCAAGTCTATATATATATTATTTTCTGAAAAAATACTAACTTTTGAAAAATGATTCCTAACCGAAAAAAATGTTTTGAAATATAAAAAAATAGAAAATATTCAAATAACTGAAATTCATGATTTATGAATAATCTATGAGTAAGAAAATACTTGAAATTCACTGGTATTAACTTGCAATCGTAAATACAGAATTTCTTTAATCTAAAGGTTTGCACTGAAGGTCATCATAAAATTCAAAATTCTCGTTGACCAATGAAAAATCGAAACGCCCTCAAAATTACATTATTTTTTCCGTAGTATTGTTTAATTTGTCTGTACTGTATAGACTAAACATCATATTTTGCAATTACGAACAAGTATTTTTTCAACGTTTATCGAGTTGAATTTTGTTCTGAAAAATAACTAATTTTTATTACTTATTTGTTAATCATCCCACAATAGCTATGCCCGAGTTTATGTAAAAAAAATTGTTTTTACTTTGTACAATTTCGGGACATGATTTGCGTGATGATTACTTAACTGGTCATAATATTGAATAAAGCCAAAATACAGTCACTAACTTATCACCTACACACTCAATCCGGCTAATAAAAATACAGTAGAAGCAGGATAGGTTATTATCTGAATGACAATTACATAATCATCACGCCATTTTTCCACGAAATAGTTCTTTACCAAAAAATAAAAATATATTTTATATGCACTCGTAATCGAAATATGTTTTTTCATATATCTTAAAGGATTTGGATTGAACTAATTCAATTTTCGACTGACAAAAAACAAAAATTAACTTTAAGTTAATCGAGACCTTTTCAGATGTAGAATTTTATTTCAACAGCATTCTGACAAAACTGACTCTTCATTGGCGTGCCTGTGTTCTGAAACACAGACTTTAAAAAAATAACACTAGAATTTCTAAGTTTGAAATCTCACTAAAAAAGGCATGAAAACAATATGCAGCATGGTTTATCTCTTCATCTTCACCATGTTACGTGTTTTAGTGTGAACGACAACACCAAAAATACAGACGCGCTCGTGAGGGTTAACTGTGATTTTCTCACAAAACTCATAATAAATTGGAACTTAATTTAGCCGGGTTAAAACGTTTTAACCAAGTTCAAACCACACTTTTGATATTTTTGAATTGGTCTTATTTAGCAATTAGATTGGAATTTTAGAGTTGTTATAAACGAGAAAACCCCGTAACAAATACTTCAAATAATTTTAGAGGAAGTAATTCCACAAAAATCAGCATCAATTTAGTAATCCACTCAATCTCCTCCCAAAATGTCAAAAATATGATAATGATCCTCCAATTCACCCTTAACTTCGGACGATTATTTTAAGGGGGGCGGTCGTCGCAAAATTAATATTTGTTTTTCTCTACAAGACAGTATTGTTGTTTCTCAAAATTTGACGTTAAAAAAATATTTTTCTATCAAAAATTTACCGGTTTCTATATTTGAAAATATAGGAATTTGTAACGTCTGATTTAAAAGTTTTCGATTAATTTTTGATTATTTTTAGAAATTAAAGCCTATTTAAAATTTCAATTTCTATGAAACGATTTTGCCAAAATTATCTCTTTTTTTTCTATTGGAAAATCTCGGGAACGTTTTTGGGTTTTCTCACTTATTCACAAAAAAATACAGTGATTGATTGGGGCGTTTTAATCAAAGAAATTTGGACAAATATGTATATTCAATTATTTTAAAAAATATATCAAATTTTTTTATTCAAACCTTAAAAAATAACTTAAAGAAATTCACCCGGCTTAAAAGGTAATGTTCGTAGGTTGAAAATTCACAAAAAAAGCTTATTTTTTGGTGTTTTTCATATCCGGCCTAATTCAGGATATCACGGAAATAACCATGAAAACAGTAAGCAGAATGATTAAAGCGTTTTTCTGTACAAAGTCAGGTGCATTCATTTGCGAAGACAACCCCCTTAACTTAAACTCTTGAAAGTTTGTCCTTGAACCTGTTTACTTTTCCACCGAGTCTACGGTAAAATTAAAACCCAATTTTCAGATCAAAACTCTGCGCTTATTTATAACATCAATTTGATTTTAAAGTATTTTTTTTCTTCTATATTTACAGCAGAAAAACAATCGGTCAATGTTGAGTAATTGGTGAAAAATGTTATGGGGGCGCCCCTAAGGGTTAATTTATACGAAATTATATTTTCAACGCACAGCGCCGCTATGCCGTTTGAGTCATTTTTAACGTTACCTATTCACTTTATGGTTTAGCCATATGGAAATTGTTTGAAAGAATAAAAATGGTAAACAATAATTATGAAAGAGATAAACTAATAGATAAATAATTAAACCAAGATGAGCTTCAGAGAGTTCAGATAAAATATTCAGAATTCAGTTAGAGGTTGAATACCTATTATTCTGAGATCTCGTTTTTATCAAAATTGTCAGAAATACGTAAATACTAGTTGATGAAAATTTTAAAAAATTAACTATTGGTCTTATGTAGCTAGAAAATGTTAAATTTAGTACTGCTTAATTTAAAGTCACAAACAGCATTATTTGATTAAACAGGTTATCGGAGATTTTTAAAAACAGAATTGATAAAATGTTTTTGCTACTCTTAAAAAATATTCATCTCGTAATTTCAATTTGAAACTTTGTTTTATCGAAACGACTGATTTTTTTGAACTTCAAAGCGCGGTTATAAGACTGGTATTGGTTGAAATGTTTTTCAAAAATTTTAAAAAATAAATATTTTCAAAAATTTTCGTCAACGCATTTTGAAAATCTTCAAAAATATGATTATAAAGTTTTCAGACAGATGCCAGTCAACCGCTTACCTCCAAAAATAGCTTAGTTTTAACATTCATACTTAGAACAACTTACACACTTGAATATGACAAGGCAATTTAAATTTCTATGTACATTTTACGTATTTATTTTGCCTAATTAGGTATGATTTGATCAAATATAATTTTAAACTGAATCCGCTAAAATTGGTTTATCTCAAATTATTTCGTCAACTTTTAACTTGAAACCCACATGTATTCGTCAAGCGGTCGAAATTTCAGTGTTATAATTGTTTTTTCTGACTTTGAATTTTGCCTTTAATTTTTTTGTTATCTGGAAAAATAATATTTTCTCGATGTTTAAATATCCGGTCTTAAAATATTGTAATTCTAGTGATGGTTTATTAGGAAGAGAAGAAATTACGATCAAGGCGAGCGAAAACAATGGAATTCCCTAATCCGGTTGAGTCCTATTCCGTATAGTTAACTAGATGTATTCGCCCTGTCGGGATAATCAAGGTTATGGTTGACAAATTTTCAATTTTTATTGGTTGGACTCAAATTTTCACTAAAAATTAAAAAAGACACATACTGTATGAATATTTCCTTAATTCGATGTTTCCAAAAATTTTAGTTTTTGAGCTGGCGAGAAATTTAAATTACAATTGAGCGTCGAACTAATATATGTGCAAAATTATAAAAAAAATGTCACCAATTCCCAAAATCAAGAATTTTCGCAAAAATTGCAATATGAATCAGCGTCGATGATACGTGTACAAAATTTAAATATTTTTAATTTGCACCAATTTTAGTGATTCAAAAAATACACACAATATCAAAATTGTAAAAAATAACTCTTTTTTTTAAATTTTCTCAAAAATTCTAAAAATTCCAAAAATACACCAATTTTTCAACCAATCTACAGATTTTCGATAGTGTTTTAAACTAAATTAAAAAATAAAAATATTAAAAAAATAGAACCAGGTCCGGCCGATGAAGACTTTCCCCTTGCTGCAACCACGATGAACTGGCGGCTTACGAAGAACTCTACGGAGAATGCAATACGATTCGAAAATCATTTTTATTTATCCTTTTATACGTAAGGATGTTCACCAATTTTTTTAAATAATTTTTGGACACCCTTATTATCCGAATAATCTTCTTTAGTAAACCTGAAAAAAGTTTATAATTTTGTCAAAACGCCGCTAAATTACCATCATTTTTTGACAGGAATTCTATTCTTTCGAGTTTTGAAAGATAATTATATATTTGCTACTTCACTCCACATTCCATTTCCGGTTTTTTTGTTTCACAACGTTTCTAGAACAGACTATTATTAGAGAAATTTTAAATTGCGCGCGCGATTTCGGTACTATTCATCTACCGGAATTACTAATTTGAAATTTTCTACGCGTCATATTGATATCACCGAGCTTTTTATCATCAAAATCTAGCTTAAATTGTACTAAGATTTTGCGGTCTGATAAAAAACACATCCTCCTTATGGTCCCTTATTGTATTTTTGTCGTTCTCGAGACGGCCGAAATTCATTAAGGAGCTGACGAGAACAAACGCAAACGGAAATACGCAACCAACAACACTTGCGGTAAACAAGCCGATTGCAAATTGCGATAAAAATTCTGAGATAAGAAATCCCGGTCCGGAAATTTATTTCTCAGGCCAAAAATGTGTACTCCTTAAATCGGAGGCATAGTTTGTAAAGAGTTACAATTTTTACATTTTTATTTTTTCACAGTATTTATTACCTGATTTCTGACACAATATTTTTATCATAATTTTTTAAATAAAAATTTGTACCAGAAATTTTTGTCTTCGAATTTCATTGTGAAGGCTTGAAATGTCGAAATTTTCCACCTTTATTTTTTCGTATTATTGGTTCAACGTTACAATTCTACCTCAATCTGAAATTTTGAACATTTTTGATTGAGAACTAGATTTTAACAGCATAACGGTTACTTTTTCGAGTAAGATTTTAAATCTATCCGCTCGATAATACTCAAACTGCTTCAAAATCATTCCATCGTATTTTATAACCAAAAACCTACAATTTATTTTTACAATTCAGTGACTGATATTACAGAAACATTTACTACACAATTCAGAAACCAAAATCCTCAAGATTTATCCTAGAATTACACAAGCTAAAAAAATTTAAAAAACAAAAAAAAAATTAGGTTTGTAAATATTTGTCTAAAGTGCTTTTTTTATAAAGAACGTATTTTTTGAAAATTTTCAAAAAATTCCTTCTTTAGCCAACTTCGCCAACATTCCTGCCCCATGACATAAGATTCCCGGTTTTTAAATGAGCTTTTTACATGTTTTTCGAAATTTTGAAAAAAGCACAAAATATAATTTAGTTTAAAAGTCCTAATAGTGGGTATTTTTCTTATTAGACGTCTGAAATTCTCCTTGTTTCGACTTTTAAACTATCTTGTATTTTGAATTACTGCGAGGACACCCTTAAATGAAATTCGGGCCACAGCTTCGTTTCCATTCCCATTTGACTACGAAGAAATCGCATTAATTCTCCGCGCCTAGAACATCGCCTCTCTCCTTATTGGATATAATCCTGAGTATTTTAGGACTATATTCATGCCTGTATAATGCTTATATTGATCTCAGCTTTTTTCTGAAAACCCTCGAGGCAGAAATTTTATTTTATCAAATTTTTTACAAATTTTTGCACATTTCAAAAATTTTGGAAACATAAAAATTTTATATAAGAATATTTCTGACTCGAATTGTTAACTGCATTTTTGGCTTATCCCTTCAAAATTGTTCCTTTATTTTACTTAAAAATACGCTTTTTGACAATCAATGACAAAGGAAAAATTTCCGAAAAGAAAATGTACCTTCTTTCCGGGCGTTTTTCAGCTTGCTATAATTCCCCGGGTTAGTATAATTGGGTAAGTATAAACCAACCGGTTTAACCGGTCATTAGAATCATTTTTCGCTGTTCTCTTAAATGAGACTTTGGACACTTGCGGCAGTTCATTCAGAAATTGATCCCCAGTTTCGAGAAGAATGCGCGTTTTTGCAATATTCAGGACATTTTTATTTTTTAAATCTTTATATCATTTATGTTCGAATTTCAATTTTTTGAAAAATTGCTCTTTGGCGCTATTTATGATGTCGCCAGAGGGTCAAAAAGTTTGTTATACTATTAACCTACGTGATTTTAACATAAATGGTATTAGTCCTGATCTCAAACGCGCCGTGTACTGTTTCTTTCCAAAAATTGTTAATACCTTCTGTTGTTACTCAATTCGATCCTATTGCAGCAAGGGTAGGCGAATTGAAACTTTTTTTTTGAAAATTTTATTTCAATATTTCTTGTATTAAATTTAATAATTGTTAATATAAGAAGAATAAAAGTTCTTGTCACAAAGAAAAAAATGTGTTATTCTTGCAGGCATTTATATTATTTTTGAAACAAATTCGCTGTCGATCGAAAAACTTTTTTGATCTAGTTTTATAGAGTTACTAACTGGAACTTCTACACCCAGTAGTCCTAAAGCCCCATTTAAATGTTTTCCGAGAAAAAAAATTACATTTAACCTCATTGGCTCTAAGCTCGCCAACAACCACGCCCATTAGTAATTTGGTTGAGATTTCTCGAATTCTTTTGTGGGAACCGTATAACTGTTTGAAACTCTTTTTAGTACAGTGTAGGAACTATTTGAATTTGTTCATTTTTATTTATTACCGAATTGAAGTTATATTTATGATACTTATTATTTTTTTCTTGTGAATTTCTTCTAAAATTAAATTTCATAGTGAGAACTATTTCAATTGACTTATTTGGGAAGTCATAAATGGGAATTTTTCATTATTATAAACTATGGTTTCAATCATTAGTTTGAGGACCTGATTTGAAGGTTTTAGAAAATAACCTGCCTTTAATGATGGTCTTGATTTGCTCACAATTTTTCTGACCTAGGCAGACTTAATGAATAATTAATTTTTGTAACGATTTCCACGTGAAAGGTTATTTACTATACTAACCTCGGTTAACTCGCCTTGCGAGCGTTTCCGCAAACCTACTACACAGAGAGCTTTTATCATAGATACTTTTGTTGTGCTATTTTGAGCGGTAATAATTTTGTGGGAAACTTCGTTGGAACGGAGTACTCATTTTTGGTCGACAAAAGTTTTAATATATTTTTTTTGAATGGCTCATTAACGAAAACTTCGTAAGTGGAAATCACCAGTTCAACATAAATGGGAATTCACAAAATGGCACAGATTTGTTGTTCATAATTTTATACTTTTTGCGCCTTATCATTTTTCATGGCATAAGATAAAACAAAAAAATTCGGCCGACCAGAAATGTATAAAATATCATCAGAAATTTTTTCAGATTCAAAGTAAACAATTATTTAATCTGGTGAATCGTGAAAATAAAATGAACGTTTGTGCCCAAAAAATGGCAAAATCGCTGTTATCTACCATTTTCACGTAAATTATTTTGAATATCTATGCGAATTATTTATTTTAAAGCATTTTTTAAAGTTGAACTGTTCTACATTTGGTAACCCTGAATTCATCGAATTTTAAAACATTATTAAAAAATCAAGGCTTTGAAAAATGAAGTCCTCTGACGGGATTATGTCAGCTCTTTAACAAAAACCTAATTTATTTAAATTTTTGAGCGTGGGAACTTATATTTTTATAAAACTTAAATTTCGCTTTTGATCAATTAAATTAAATTAAGTTCTTAAAAATGGAGACTCTTGGGAACTTGTTCACAATTGTCATACAAAACTAATTGTTATATCATTTTGAAGTGCCGTCTATTTTCATTTCAATGACATTTCGTCTTAACTCCAGGCTGTCAATTACCCTTAAAAAAAGATATTTATGCCAGGTTTTGAAAGCTGAATTAATAAAAAAAAACGAATTTTTGAAATTATAATTTTTAGTCACACAAAAATAAATGATTAAACAAAAAAAATATTTTTAATCTTTTTGTTCATAGAATTAACATTTTCTTTTCGCATTTAGAAGCTAATGTTTTTCAACCGACGTTTAGAAATTAACAGAAATATGTTATGTACGCGAATAGATTCAATTTCTGACTTATTTGGGCGAAAAATAAACATGAGTTATCTGCACTTTTTACCACCTCAAGTTTGCTCACTAGGTGCCGTTTAAGTACAAACTTTGTTGCACTTTATATTCGTTTTCCTTGAACATTTACTTTTTATCTACTAGTAAAAACTGAAAAGGAAATTAATCTGGAATTTGGCAGTTCAATTTGAAATTAACTTTTTGTATGCGTTTATAATGATAAAAATGGCAGTAGAATCTACTGAGTAGATAGCAATTCACCTGTTTAAAATAGTTGCTAGAAATGGTTATGTTTTGAAGCATATCATTTTAATTTTCAGAAGTTTACATGGTCGACAAAATTTTTTCCTCGACTTTATTTTTAATTTTTATATTTATTTTAATTTTTTTGTTGAACTTTTCATATTTTGCTAAGAGAAATAATAATACTTAGCAAAAACACAAATTTGGGTTTAATTTCAATGAGCTCAATCTACCGATTTTGATGCAGAAATAAAAAAAATCACTTTTTAAATCAGTTAAAAAATCAGCATAAAATTTTATCCGCTAAAATGTTTTTTCGACTTATAATATATCAAGATTTTCGAGCTTCTTAACAGGTTGATTTTTCAACAAATGATGGTATCGGAAATACCGTATCTGGGGGTTTTGTTCTCGAAAATTGTGGTGATTAGGGTTTCGTAACACCATATCATGCACCTCATTCATCTTATTTTCCGAGAGTGAAACAAAAGCCAAATAATTGAATCTCCGAGCTTCTAATCGACCAGCTTTTGGTCAATTACGACTCATGCTAAATATTATTATTTACGAATACTCGTTGGCAAAAATCCACGGAAATATGATATAATATACAATGATATAATTTATATCGCACATTTTCTATTAATAAAAAAGAGCGTCAAAACGTACAATTTTTGGCATAGAATATTCTATTTTAAGAGGGTGGTTGGAGTAAAATTTTGAGTTTCTGAAGATTTGTACTTATCGGATGATAAACCGCGGTTAAACGCCGGTGTTCCATTTTTTGTTATAAAACAGATGTTGCCAGAGTTAAAAATGCGCGAAATCGAAAATCTCAAAAATTAGGTAATTATTTTGATTAATAACCAAAAAAATATGAAGATGAGGTCATAGTAAAAAAAAATCTAAGAACGTTTTTCTTATACGATACCAAACGGGGAAACCGTTTTGACCGGTGAGAAAAAGCTCATTTTTGTATTAAATAACTTAAGGATGTGGGCGACGATAATTGGGCTCTTTTTCACACATTTTCAAGTGAAGTTTCTGAGAAACCTGGCTTCAGAAATAATTATTTTTTTCCAAATACGTAGTCAACTCTTTAGAAAGTTGCCAGTTCTATTCGGAGCATCTGATACCTCAACCTACGCTCATAAAATGGTTTTTAGTAGGCGTCCTTAAAAGCACTAAAAAGCCTACTCCTCATTCATTCCTCATCATTTTTTCTGTGTATTTGCAATTTAACTTCAAATATAAATGCGCATCTTCGAGCGGTAGAACATTTTGAAAATTTTGCCCCTAGTGGTCAAAACAGCGTATTTGGGAGCCTCACGCAAAAGCCTACTCCTCCTTGAAAATATATAGAAAATGTTCAATTTGTGCATGAACTTCACCGCAAAGCCTGGATTAGGTCCGAACGGTAGCCTTTTTCCAATCTTCCTCTTCAAAGTCTCAGGAACGACTTGTGAATTTCTAGTTTTTGTGTAATTCTGAACTATAAATTTTCTAAAACCTACTTTTTTTGAAAAAAAGTTAAAATTCAGAAAAAATCTTACTAGTTAAAAACTCAGTGACAATTCTCTACAAAATAGGGCAATCAAAACAGTTATCTGAGAAATCTCAATTATCGTCGCCCTTAATTTAACCTATAATTTCAACCCTCGAAAACCGACTTTTCTTTGAAAAAATCTCAAAACCAAAAAAATCTTATAAGTTAAAAAACTTGGCAGAAAATTCTCTACAACATAGGTGTATCAAAAAGTATTATACGTGAAGCTGAGATATCGTCGCCCACATCCTTAAAGTTACGCATGACTCAAAACGGTTTTCACGATGAGTATTGTATGTTGTGTATTTGTTTGTGAGACACAATTTTATATAACTTTTTGCAATTAAAAAATTGATTTGTTTTACAACGTTTCGAATATATTTTTTATTCATCTCAGGTATTATGAAAAACAGACGAAAATTTAGACGGAAAAGTTGACACGAAAACACATTTGGTACAAACGGGCTATCCGATTGTACCAAATATATTGTATGTACCAGTATTGTATTATCAGCAAAACAATTTGGACAAAACGGTCTAGAGAGTCAAACGTTATATTGTACAAATTCAAAATATGTTCAATTATAATAAGTTTCTTTCGATTTTGTGTGTTGATGACGTCATTAATATATTTTGAGCTCATTTAACCAAGATGATAACTTACTGTAGTCACTACAGTGTAGTACATCTGAATTTTCTGCAGTATTGAGCTCTTATTTTGCTTGGTCATGGTTGATAGTCGAAATAAATCCCTAAATTCCCATTCTCACCCAAACAAACTCAGAAAATAAAAAGGAAGCAAAAAACATATTTTTCTTAAATATAAGGTTATGGGAAGCTAATTTGTGAATTTGTTCGGAAGGAACGTGCCACTGGTTATCGGAAATGGTACGAAGGGATCGCAAATCATCTTATCACTAAAATTTATCTAAATTGATCAATTACACGCTGTGTCCCAAGCACACTTAGCTTTCAATTACCGTAGTACCTTCTTAAAAAAGAAACTAAAATTAGTAGCTGGAAAACTTAAGAAGGTACTTGTCGATGAAATTGACTTTTTTTCGTGCTTTTTAAAATCATGTGGTAATTTTATACTTAGCTGAAGGAAGAGCATTTTCAAGGAAAGCACAAGAAGAACAGAAAGTAAAAAAAGGGGAGAAGTCTTGACTGAAATTTTGAAAAAAATTATTTAAAATAAAATAATTTGATTGGTTTAAAGAATGGCTCGCGCCCACGTCTGTAATAAAATGATTTGGGCAAAAACAGCGGGGTGAGTAGGTTATGCTACTGCATTTTAAAAAAATTTCGTATCTTCAAATTTTGTTCAATAATTTTTTTAATTCGCATTGGGATCCTATGACTCTACTTTTGCGTTCGCGTTTGAACTCATTTGAAGCTCTTATTCGGTATTGTCGTGATATCAGGTGCTTTCATTGGTCACACGCGGGTCAAACGCCGAAACTTAATGTCTTGACATCCCAATCCAGGCCTCGGCAAGCCAGCTTGACTCAAGCCAATTCAAGACAAGGCGGCAAAGCCAAGCCAGTGATGCCCAGGCCCGCCTCAATCTTTGATATTTCGCGATAAGCTTTGCATTTCTTAAACACTAGGATAATTTTCTCTGAAATGCCCCTAAAAACAAGCTAAATATCATGCATCTTGCAAGTATTTAATTATGCCCTGAAGTTTTTGAAGACAATGTTTAAAGCCAGAGCTTTTAATTAAAAATAAGGAAATATTTCTAAGAAAAAGGTTTTTAAACATTTTATTGCAAAATGACATCCGGCAGGTGGTAAAAATATGATTTAAAGTATAATCGATTAGATAAATATTAACTCAACGTTAAAATAAAGCCCATTTGGCGCAAATCATAAATTCGCACCTTAAACGGTAGATTGACATTTGGAAGCGGACGGATGTCAAAACCAATTCAAACGCAAATGTTAATATATTATTTTCATTTACAGCCGCGACTCAGTTAAGATCGAGTTTCAACCACACTCTTTTTAATCTCGAATTAGTCTCTAGGTTCGTAGAAATCAGGATTGCAGGCCATAGTCGTCGTTCGTGGGCTTATTGAACACTCTTTAGTTGAAAGCCATCCTTACTACGTCTTTAGTTCTACACAATGTAACCCAAATTTAAATGTCAAATCAGAGTCGCATACCCCCTTAAGAGGGTGGTCGGAGTAAAATTTTGAGTTTGTGAAGATTTGTACTAATCGGATTGAATAAATCCTTTATTTTCGAACTAGAAATTTTGATAACTTTTCCTTACCAACTGATAAACCGCGGTTAAACGCCGGTGTTCCATTTTTTGTTATAAACCAGATGTTGCCATAGTTAAAAGTGCGCGAAATCGAAAATCTCAAAAATTAGGTAATTATTTTGATAAATAACCAAAGAAATATGAAGATGAGGTCATAGTGAAAAAAATCTAAGTACGTTTTTCTTATACGATACTAATCGGGGAAACCGTTTTGAGCGGCGAGAAAAAGCTCATTTTTGTATTAAATAACTTAAAGTTACGCATGACTCAAAACGGTTTTCACGATGAGTATTGTATGTACAGTATGTATCAGCAAAAAAATTTGGACAAAAACGGTGCTAGAGAGTCAAACGTTATATTGTACAAAAATTCAAAATTATGGTTCAAATTATAATAAAGTTTCTTTCGATTTTTGTGTGTTGATGACGTCATTAATATATTTTTGAGCTCATTTAACCAAGATGATAACTTACTGTAGTTACTACAGTGTATTACATCTGAATTTTCTGCAGTATTTGAGCTCTTATTTTGCTTGGTCATGGTTTGATAGTCGAAATAAATCCCTAAAATCCCATTCTCACCCAAACAAACTCAGAAAATTAAAAAAGGAAGCAAAAAACATATTTTTTTCTTAAATATAAGGTTATGGGAAGCTAATTTGTGAATTTGTTCGGAAGGAACGTGCCACTGGTTATCGGAAATGGTACGAAGGGATCGCAAATCATCTTATCACTAAAATTTATCTAAATTGATCAATTACACGCTGTGTCCCAAGCACACTTAGCTTTCAATTACCGTAGTACCTTCTTAAAAAAAGAAACTAAAATTAGTAGCTGGAAAACTTAAGGAGGTACTTGTCGCTGGAATTGATTTTTTTCGTGCTATGTCATGTGCTAATTTCATACTGAGCTGAAGGAAGAGCATTTTCAAGGAAAGCACAGAAGAACAGAAAGTAAAAAAAAACGCGGAGAAGTCTTGACTGAAATTTTGAAAAAAAATTATTTAAAATAAAATAATTTGATTGGTTTAAAGAATGGCTCGCGCCCACGTCTGTAATAAAATGATTGATGGGCAAAAACAGCGGGGTGAGTAGGTTATGGTATACCATGGTACTGCATTTAAAAAAGTTTCGTATCTTCAAATCTTTTGTCAATAATTTGTTTTTAATTCGCATTGGTATCCCTATGACTCTACTTTTGCGTTCGCGTTTGAACTCATTTTGAAGCTCTTATTCGGCATTGTTGTGATATCAGGTGCTTTCATTGGTCACACGCGGGTCAAACGCGAAACTTAAGGTCTTGACATCCCAATCCAGGCCTCGGCAAGCCAGCTTGACTCAAGCCAATTCAAGTCAAGGCGGCAAAGCCAAGCCAGTGAATGCCAAGGCCCGCCCAATCTTTGATATTTCGCGGATAAGCTTTGCATTTTTTAAACACTAGGATAATTTTCTCTGAAAATGCCCCTAAAAACAATGTAAATATTCATGCATCTTGCAAGTATTTACATTATGCCCTGAAGTTTTTGAAGACAATGTTTAAAGCCAGAGCTTTTAATTAAAAAATAAGGAAATATTTCTAAGAAAAAGGATTTTTAAACATTTTATTGCAAAATGACATCCGGCAGGTGGTAAAAATATGATTTAAAGTATAATCGATTAGATAAATATTAACTCAACGTTAAAATAAAGCCCATTTGGCGCAAATCATAAATTCGCACCTTAAAAACGGTAGATTGACATTTGGAAGCGGACGGATGTCAAAACCAATTCAAACGCAAAATGTTAAATATTATTTATTTTCATTTACAAAACGCGACTCAGTTAAAATCAGGAGTTTCAACCCACACTTTTTTTGAATTAGTTTAGGTTTAGAAAAGTAAGAAATTGAGGATAGTGCGGTCCTAATTGAATAAATCTCTAGTTGAACCATTCACTACAGTCTTTGTTCTCAAATAGTCACCCCCAAATTTAAAAAAGTGTTACTTTTGAGATCAGGGGTAACCTTTTAAGAGTATTTACTTGATATTTTCTAGAATTTTTAATCATATTCTCTGCATTTATTAAAAGTAATCAAGGTCGATGTAAGCGAAAATTACCTTGAACATTGTCATTTAATAGATAAGTTTTAACAAAATTTTGATTTCCTTTATAGTGATATCCCTTCAACGAATTTTTGTTAATCTAGGATGTGCGAGCTGAGGGAGCCAATTCTTACACTTCTAAGATCCCTCCTAGCCACTCATGGAGCGGCTTTTCATCCCGCACATCCTAGATTAACAAAAATTCACCGAGAGTGAGCCATTGTTTCGTCAAAAATATTTTTTTTTTTTTTAAATCAAAAATTTTCGAAAATTCGAATTTGAGGAAAATATCAAAGCAACATTTTAGAGAATACAATTTGACGCGATAAGTAAGTAAAAATCATTTTTTCAGCCAATAAACAATCAATAAATATGCGCTCAAGTCAATTGTCTGAACGCTGATTTGCTAAAAAAATACAGGGTGTAAAATTTTTCCCTTCTTTTTTCCAAATTGGTTACACTTGACTTCCGCCGTTTTGATTGGTTGAATCTGAGAAAACCTACGTCTTTCTCAGATTCAATCACTCAAAACGGCGGAAATCAAGTGTAACCAATTTGTAAAAAGAAGGGAAAAATCTTACACTCTGTATAATAACGCCAAGAAAATATAAACAAAATTGTAAAAATATGTTCTGCAGCGCAGGAGTCGGTACAATTGGATCAGATCGGAGTCGGATCGGTGGATCGGATCAGAGGATTGGTACGTATTGTACTTTAAACATTAATTTATTCAAATCGAAAAAATGAGAATTGCTCTTGACTTGAACCCGCAACCCCAGAATCACAAGCGAGAATTTAGCTAAGACGGCAATTGAAGCCTGATATGTTTTTATAATCATTATTAGCTATAAATATATTGTCAAAAAAACAAACAGTTTTTTGCTGTTAAAATGTATGGAAAGCGACTTTTCATAAAAGCCGATCCGAACCAGATCTGATCCAATTTATTTTTGAACCAACCGATCCGATCCTATTTTTTTGGAACCTAACCGATTCGATCCAATCTTTTGAAAGTCGACCGATCTGATCCAGATCCGATCCAACTTTTTGAGACCCTCGGCTCCGATTTCGATCCGATCAAAAAAATTTCAGATGTGCCTACTCCTGCTGCAGCAAAGCAAATATTTGTAATTTTACAAAAAAAAATTTTTTTTTAAATTGCCCAAAGTTTTTTTTTCGTGTGAAATATAATTCAAAGATTTTTTGTATTTGAATCTGGCAAAAGTCGACCAACCGCTAAGAGAACCTCTTACATATTCTATTTTTAATTTATACCGTTAAATAAACTGGAATTTAATCTCATTAAAAACTATTTAAAACTCAAAACCGGAAATTTCAAAATAAACAAGATTTTGTCATGGCTAGATTCCGGTGAAGTCAAATAATTAGAAACTCTATCTACTTTAAAAATGTACCAAAATTGGACACGACTTGCGACCAACTTTGCATTATGATTAATGAACGGGATAACACGATATTGTAAAACACGATGATTGAACGCTTTTTATTAAAAAAATTCTCGCTTGATTCAAGGACATTAAAATTCATTTTTAGAGAATAAAAATCTTAACTTACTAAATCTGAAATTTTATATATAGGAATATTATACATAGGAATAGCGGTATTTACATTTTTTGATTTTGTGATTTTCGAAAATGTATCAATTTATAAGTGACAACGCAGATTTTTTTGTGAAATAATTTGAATTGAATAATATGCTATAAAAATCTTTAGAAGAAGCATTTATTCTATAGACAGCGGTCACGTGAGAAAAGTGTGGTTTTAACATGGTTGAGTCAAAAACGGAAAAGCTGCTTGAAATCTATAATTTCAGTGAAACTGTTCATTTTTTAGTATAAATTTCAACGACATATTTGCCTTTAACTCTTTAATAATTGAAATCACAGCCCACAAATTACTTATGATTTTGTGTCTTGATGCTTTGACACACACATAACCCATATTTGGGGGGCAAAATATACAAATAGAAAAAAATCGGTCAAAATTCTTAGTTTTAAATTAAGATAATGAGACCAAAACGGACGAAAATATCGGGACAAAAAACTACGAAGAAATAAAATGATTTTTTTTTCGTCATTTTGGCCAGGAAAAATGACGGTTATACTATTTAATCGGCAGTTGCATTTTTCCCGCAGTCTTCCACATGGTTTTCACTATGCACATTGTGAAATCTGCATAAAATAAATAAAATAAAATTAAGTCACGAACAAGAGCTCTTGGAGGATTTTCAGCTTATAAAGTGTTCCGCCTAAGCATTTTTTTTTATCAAAATGACCAAAATTTTTTCGAAAATTTTCGGACATTTTATTTTTCAAATTTTTTTTTTCAGAAAATAGCAAATTTTTATGTGAGTACGATCCTTGCCAAAAGAAAACTAAAAAATTGAGCTTATTATGCTCAAAACAGAAATTAGGGCTGAAAATGAGGATTTTTGAAACTCATTTTCTGACCACTAGATGGCCCCCGATAGCAAATCAAATTTATCAACACTTTTAGTTTAGTCTGTAGGGTTCCCGCTGCGCACCCTACCCATATTATATGGGCCATATCATATGGTAAAAGGATATCCTTTTCCCAATCTAAGTCTTTCTTAAAACTTCTAACTATCTCTATAGCGCGTGTACGAATCCCACTAATCTTGTCTTAAGAATCTTGTACTAATCTTGTACTAATCTTGTACTAAAGTAATTGTCTTTTGTATGGTTAGTGTATGTGTATTGGTTATAGGAAAGAGTGCTTGCTATTCGGACCGCCAAAGTTGATCTATGTGTAATCACTCAAGCAATCACTAAGACAAAATTAGTGGGATTCGAATACGCGCTATAGAGAAAGTAAGCATTTTAAAGATGGACTTAGGTTGGACAAAATATATGACATAAGTGATGTGTGGGTTGAAAATTCTTCTCTCAAGAACAGATAATTCTGACACATGTTTGTTTTGAAGCGCATTTCTTAAAAAATAAGAAAAATACTCTATCCAGAATCTGGACTCTAGAACCGATCTGATCTTATTTTTTTGGGTACTCTACCGATCCGATCCAATTTTTTTACAGAGGCCAGCGATCCCATTTGATATTCTCGGCGGGTCCATCGATCTGATACAATAAAAATAAATTGAATAGTAATTATTTTTCTAATCTTAAGTAAAAAGCTCACGCCGCCCTATTTTTATTTTTTATTTGATAAAAATTCATATAATGTATTATGTCTCTGGACATTTTTTGAAAAGTTAGACAAGATTTGTGTCAATTAAAAAAATAAGTGTCAGCTCAAAACGTTCAAAATTAAAGCTTTTTTAAAGTTGCAGAAAAGGTGTATTCTAGCCTTGAATTTTTCCACGAAAATGTTCGACAAAATTGGATAATTCGACTTTTGCGAGATAACCTTTAAAAAATTTCCACATTTTCTCACAGGAATTAGATTAATTGTGAATTATTTTAATTAGCCGGTTCCTTCCTTGTAGAAATTACCGGAGTTTTTATTATTTTGTATGAAGATGTTTTTCGTCGCGGTTTTTGCGCAAAATAAAATTATGATTTTTGAATTATACAAACCGGAACATTGTTGGTTGTTCTGGGTGCAGGTGCCTACCTTATATCCGTATCTAACTATTTTAAAATTGACGTCAAGTTCACACCATTTCCCATTTCATAACATATAACTCAAACGCTAAAACAGTTTTCTTGTAAATAAAAACAAAACATTTTGATTTTATTCATTAGGGACTTTTTATATCAAAAAATTCACCACAAAAATGATCTAATATATTTGTTTGAAATTTGATAGCTTTTTCTTTAATAAAAACCGTTTACTATCTTTATAGCGCGTGTTTGAATCCCACTAGCCTTGGTGATTGCCTTGAGTATGATTATAAGCAAGGGTGCTTGATATTGGGACCTCTTAATTTTATCGGTGTTTTATCACTCAAGCAATCACTAAGACAATCACTTAGACAACATAAGTGGGATTCGAACACGTTCTCGTATACATGAAATTCATATTATGAATAGTAAACAATTTTGAGAGGACTTTAGTTGGTAAAAGGTTATTTATAAAAAACGCGCGCCACTATACCAATGAAATTAATGTGGTATTTTCATAACGAAGAATGAAAGCTTTCTACCGAATATCCGTATGCAACGTAATACTTTGTTTAAATCTTCAAATTTACGCTTATTATCTGATTCCAACTGCCTCACGCCCGCGTGAGTCACGCGCCGCTATTTCAACGAAAGTAATGTGTTTATCTCACTACGCATAATGAGAAGCCTCAGTGCAGGTAAATTCTCTATTTCCGTCTTCAATATGAAAAAAGTAATATTTAAATTTTTGAGAACAAAATATTTTTCGAAAACTAAAAAAAGTTCTGCTGCCGAACATTTGGTAGCTGAATCTCTTCTTAAAATTTTTCTAAAGAAGAAACTTTTTCTGCGAAGTTTTTTCAGAGCATTTTGAAATACTGAAACGTGCAGAATGAAATTATTGATCAAAAAAATTCAATAAAAATCGAAAAAATCTCTTTGAAATTTTGATCTTCACATATAGACGTCATTCGTGACGCAGTCGAAGTAATTAATAATAAACCTCAAATACCCACGCGATTCTCGGCGATATCGGCCATTTGGGCACCGGCAAGAATTTGGCGATATTGGGCACTCAAAATTTCATTCTTTTTTATTTTTGTTCTGGAATAAGTCCGTTTTACATATTTTGCTGATATTTGAAAAATAAAACTTTTTAAAAATTACTAAAATCGTGAAAATGAAAGAATCCTGAGAAATAGTTTATACTTTATTTATACTATATATAGAAAATTTCTATATAGTATAAATAAAGTTATAAACTATTTTTTAGGTTTCTTTTCATGTTCACGATTTTAGTACGATATTATACGATTATTATTATAATATATTATACGAAATTATTATAATTATTTGCAAATATCATACTAAGGCATAATTTCGATATCGGCTTTAGTATATTAGCAGATTTTTTATATACCCACAAGTTTCGTTATATCGAAAATGATATCTACTACGCCTTTTACACCAGTAGGCGTAATTTTGAGCCAGCGTCCAATCAGAATATCGATTGTCGTCTTTATTCAAGGATCCCGCTATTTCATTAGTCACTTACGTCTACTGGTGTAAGGCGAAGTATAGATCATTTTCGATGTAATTAAGTTAAAAATGAAAAATTCCGGAAACAGCTTCTTGTGATTGCAAATGAATTCATGATAAACATTTGGAAAAATACAATTTTGAAATGCGTGCCGTATGTAAATAAATTATCAGAGAACAACAATCTCGAGTGAAATTAAAGCAACGGCCACCTGATTGGTCATTTCATTTTTAGGGCGCGCTCATTGAATACTCATTACATCAATCTCGACAAGCTTTTCCTTGCTTTTAACAACCAACAATGTACATATTGCACGCTTATTTGTGAACTAACTGAACAGTCATCCCCTTTTGAGTTATCATTGAGCTACATATGCTTATCGACTATTTTTGGTTGTTAATTAGGTGATACTAATAGTTCAATTAAATGTTTAAATGGAGTGACCATAAGCTCCAGCATATTGCATTTTTTAAAGCGGTGTACGAAAGATTGAGTATTTATTCTTGAAAGCGTATTTTTTAAGAGAATTTTGAAGATTTTCAACTTATCTAATGATATTATTTTTTAAAAAATTACAATAATTTGATATAATCTAATACAATAGTCATGACGGAATAATTTGCAGAGATTTTAGACATTTTTATGACGAAACTGCGAATTTGAACGTGTTCTAAATCTGAATTTTCCTAAATGTGCATCACATTTAGGGTGGACGCGATTGACGTATTCCCGTCTCAAAGCAATTTGGGGGGAAATCTGAGGAACTGGGTAGTATTTTTTTCCGACAAATTTTTTTTGGGAAAAATTTTGGTCCTTCCTCCTGATTGGCTGAAATCAAAATTGTAATTTGGGTCATTTTGAGATAGCGAGGATCTTCAAGATCAATGATTCACATTTATATTCCATTTTTAGGAAAATTTTCAAGTTGACACTTATACCTTAATTATACCTTTAATTATGATGTTAATCAATTTACATTATTACACCGCCTCAGAACAACCTTTTTACGTTCTCTATTTATGTACAGTATAAATAGTGTCAAGATTAATAGACGTCGATATAAAAATAAAAATGGCTTCCTTTGTTAAAAAATACAAAAAAAAATAAGCATAGGCAGTTTGTAGTCTTTTCGGTTTTCACTTCGTCAAATGAGATTTTGGGTAACCTTTCGTCTGTGCAAAAAAGACCGCAAATAATGAGTCAAGGTAACTTCATTTTCGGTACCGTTTGAGCATAAAATGAGTCTTATTATACGTTCTGAAATGCAGAGAAATACAATTATGATGCTGAATTATGGTACAAAGGATTGTTCAGAGAAATTTCAGAAAAATTTTTGGTGAAAATTTTACTAAAAATATGTAAATTTTAAGGAGTAGTGTAGAATCGGCAAAAATTTGGCTATATCTTGGCCACTTTTCGCGACAAATTGTGAAGGTTCCAAAGTAAAAGCTAGTAAATAAAAGGCTCAGTTTTCGCGGTCATCAAAAATAACTTTTCCCGTTAGAAGGTGCAAAAGTGGCAAATTTCATGTTATTTAAGATCTCATATTTTATGCTCGATTTTATTTATTGAACATCAAACTTAATCAAAAATAATTATTTTAAATTTTGGTCAGCGAATTTTTTATAAAATACAGAAGATATTCCTTCTTTATTTTTTTTTTAAATTAAAGGGAGCATGAACTGTAAGATCTTTGTTTGAATAAAACTCCTTAATATTCACCACTTTAGCGCACCCTACCGAGAGAACTTATTTTTAGATGACCGTGAGACACAAACCAATCGTTTGTTCTGACCAGGCATGTTAAAGAGATGGGATATATAAAAATTTTATTTATTGAAATAGGTCAAAATGAATCTCCTTTAAATTTCTTGAGTTTTGAATGTTGGCCTTTTACATGAATGCTAAATACCTTAATTTTGTAATGAGAAAATTGATAATTTTCGCCGAAAATTCATAAATCAATATATCATTTTTATCAAGTTATGTCTTTTTTGGATTTTAAAAATAGCTGAAAAATGCCAAATCGCCTATATTACTAACGCTTATAAAACTTATTATTTGGAAAAACTAGGGATAATTTGGGGATAAATGGGGATACATCCCTAGTGATGCATCCCCTTTTTGGGGATAGATGGGGATAAAAAGGAGATGGAATGCATCTCATCCAAAATTTGGGGATATGGGGATAGGGATGGGAAAATCAGCTAGGAATGCATCCCTTTACAAGCCTTGTTCTGACCGTTTAGCATTTAATGCATTTTACTTAAGCTTCGAGTGGAACCTACCCCCTAAAGCATATGAAAATAATTCGTTGAAAATGAACATTTCTTTTTGAAGTTCAAAATGGTTATAATTTCTTTTTATCCGAACAGGTATTATATTCGATATCTTTTATATAAATGCTTATATATGCTATAGCTAAACACGTGTAGATTCGCATTTTTAATAAGTCATTTGTCATCAGAAATAAGCATTTATAAATTCGCGTCGGATAACCAGCACAGCGATTATTGGCTAAAATCAAACCTTTATTAAGACTTTTGACGGGTTGCAGTAAAACGCCAAATAGTACCCAATGTGTTTTAGCTTTTGGGGTGTTCCCCGAGGAGATCCACGCTTAACCAATCAGAGCGCCAACTTGGTTAGTTTATTTAAGGGGCGTTTTAATCTCCCGGGAAAACCCCAAAAGCTAAAACACATTCGGTAGAAGACCAAAAAATCGAAAATTTAAATTTTAGAAAATATAGAAGAATTTTGTCTTGAAAAAATGCTGATACTCTTGTTCGCAATCAAATTTTGCCTTTTTACAATATTTTTTCAAATGAAATTACAGAGTTCAAAATTGCTTATTTTGAAATTGGCCTTTTTCAAGAAAATATTCGTTTTGTCGATTTTCTAGACAAATTTTCATAAACAAAAATTATCTGATTCACTTTTTCGTTCTTAATATCGCTTGAATTTCCACCAAAATCATATTCTTAAATTATTTTTAATTATTTCTCTGAACATTTTCAGTTTTTTCTCGTATATTTATTGATGAAAATACTGTATCCGTGCCCTCCTGATCTCCTGCCCCAGAATTCGCCAAATTCGAAAAATATTCGTTTTTATAACTCTAGGATCTCGGTGAGATTAAATCATCATTTTGTTTATGTCAAAAATAGCCAAAAACGGCTCAAAATAAGTGATTTGAAAGTCATAAATTATGCAAAACTCAAAAACTGATCCGATCCTTGATCCTTTCTTAGCTCTCCGATTTTGTTCATTGGCGGGGTTCATGAAAGTGGTTCAAATTATATTAGATCATTGATAAATCTAAATAACGAAAGAATATACTGCTCGAAGTCAAATGTCATATTTTCAGCCTTTTTATGGACACATTTCGACCAAGAAATTATAAAAAATATAACCTTTCATAATAATACAATACAAATTTAACTTAGAATATAAAAAAAAATTTAAATTATTTCCAAAAATGTAAAATAAAAATGCTTTTCATATATATACTGTATAATTTACAGTGTATATACGATAAACAGCATGTCACATTTTTGATCTCATTCTTAGTTTTTGCAGAATCTACTATCCTCTAATAAAAACGTTTAAATTTTGCAAGCACCTACTTATTTGCCGACTTTTAACGTTTTGATTGGCGGAGGTTAGCTTCTACAAAAGCTAAGAATGAGAGCAAAAATATGACATTTTGTATTTAACACGATGTTTATAAACACCATAATTATATCATGAAAATCAAACTTAGAATTTGAGAAAAAAATCAAAAGTGTTTATAAAAACCAAAAATAATACATGCATATTTTTGAGAAATTTTTTTGTTAATTTGTGAAAAAAAATTTGATCATTTTTTAGTCAGAAATTAATTTGACAAGACGGTGGCCAAAAATTTAATTTACGCTGTTTTTATAAAAACTGGTGATCACACTTGTGATAAAACGATTTGAAAAATGATCAATGATTTTGGAGCTAAATCAAAGAAAACCCCAACTTTAGCGTCGGCCCACATACTGTCATGTCAGTTTGAATACAAACTCTTAGTCTCAAACCTCGAAGGAGTGGGTTTTTTGCTTAGAATATCACTTCAGCTTGAAACTCGTTTCTGATTGGACTAGCTGTTCGTGGTCTTGACGTTTTTCAAAGAGCACGATCTGTATTCAAATATATTTAAGGGTGCTACATTTCGGCCAACCGATGCGTAATATTAGCCGACTTGTCTATAAAAACACCGATTTTCATCAAATCATCGAAGTCAACCAGGTTGACTCAACCTCCTTAAACATGGTTCCGAGTAACTTCAGGCTACTGCGAAAGTTTTTGCTGATTTGAGATATAATTTGCCGTTTACTATCTTTATAGCGCGTGTTCCAATCTCACTGATGTTGTCTGAGTGATTGTCTCGAGTATGATTATAGGCAAGGGTTTTAATAATGGGACCGCTACATTGATCGGTGTGTAATCACTCAAGCAATTACCAAGTCAATCACTCAGACAACATCAGTGGGATTAGAACACGCGCTATAGAGATAGTAAATGTTTTTGAGATGGAGTTCCGTTGGGCAAAGTTTATCTTAAATCCGGGAAGAGAAGGCTTTAATAGACAAAAGGAAAACTGCGCGCTTCAAAAACGCTTCAAGTCGAGTGTTTTTTTTTGCGAAAGTGAGATAATTTTTTTTTTAATTTCATCAGTTAAATTAACTTTATAATGGACATTATTTTACCCTTTAAGTTATTCCTCAAAGTTTGGATTTTGAGTTTTGGAGCTGAGATTCTCAGCCAGAGAAGATAAAGGCCTCGCCCGCTTTCTCAGAACTCACTGCTTTCTCTTGGCCACTCTTAGCAAAAAAATCCGTTGTCTCAAAAAAAACCCCAATTTAATCCTCCCGCGTTTTCAAGCGCGCGGCAGCGGCCTTTCCTTTTTTCTATTGCAGCCCTATCTTCCCGGATTTAAGATATATCTGAGTCTCATATTCTCAAATAAGGTTATGACATTTTTATAATTTTGATACAGTAACTTGCGACAAAAAAAAGAACTTGACCGTCTTGAAAAAGCTGGTGTCACCCGGTCTATCATGGATACAGCAACTCAAGCCACCATTTTAGAACTTATATTTAAACAGGCTCAAGGCGAAATGGGCTGTATTGAAAATCCTGGGGCACTTAATCATATGCAATTTTTATCTCAAGTTAGGGTGTTCGAGGTTGTAATGTTTGAAAAAAATATATAGGAAATATGCTTGGAAAGGGTAACCAATTAATTATTTACGTTCTTACGAATATTTTTGTAAATATGAATTGTCTAGTAGACAAAAGGTTTTAGAATTGACTGATTCATGCGGAAATTCATTTATTTGAACTCAGTTTTTAAGTCAAACTATGGTTATGACCCGATAAGATTTTTATACACATTTATGAAAAAAATAAGGCAAACATTTTGGATAATTCGAATTTGCGATTGGTAAAATTTTGACTTATCAGAAATGATATAAAATTTTTTTTATTTTTTTGGAACGCACATTCCTGATTAGTCAAAAGTCGACCAATCATTATCGCGGATTCGAAGTTTCTAAAATATTAGCTCCGTTATTTTAAAAAATATATATAAAAATTATTTCGGGTTAATATATATATATTTTGACTTCAATGTTTTGAATTCGCGACGCTGATTGGTCGAATTCTAAACAATAAGAAACGATGATTTCTAGACATTTTAAAAATGTTTATTTTTTTACAATGTAACGAATAAAACTTCAGAAAAGCTTTTATCAAAATTTCCTAGAGTGACCTTCTCAGCATAAATAAACACAACCACGGACAGCCTATGTCAAGTTTTTCCTAAATCTAAATTTATTCATGTTGTGAGAGATGGGCGTGCTGTGGCAAATGCGCTGATAAATTCGGAAAATACGATAGGTATTTCAAAATTTTGAAACTTTCTTTTAACTTTAAAATTAGATATCACAAATGGCAATCCTCCGTTTATTAAATTTCACCGTTTCGAACAAGCTTTAAATTTCTGGAATGAAACTGTTGCAGAAATAGATACAGCATGCAATAACCTGAAGGTAAGATTAACTAGCAAATTTTATATATGGTCTCAGTCTGATTTGCAATGAAAACGTTTCGTAAATGTTGATTTTTTTCTCAGAAAATCACTGCACATATCATTCTTAGAAAAAATTCAAAATTTAATTTTTTGATCTACAACTAAACTCCCTCACACGGTGCAAGGCAAAACGCCCGTCATTTCGGCAGCCCGCGAGTAATGCCGCGAAAAGTTAATAAAGTTGCACGGGGGAAGTACACTTTCAGCTGAGAAGCATTTAACAGCTTGAATAAAATAAAAGAGTGAGCGGACTCAAACTTTCCGCCTAATTGAAGTCAATTTGTGTGCTATTTAAATTTTCAAAAATAAGTATTTATTAAAAATTTGGAATTACTGCTTTAGAAAATTTTAAGTTTCGAATTAAACTTTTCGAATTCGACAAATTATTCAGAAATTTTGGAAAAGACTTCCGAACATTATGAAAAATGCCTTTTTTTCCTCGAAATTTTTTTTTGCGTATTTGTTTTAAATCAACGAAAAAAATTCTTCAAAATGGCCACTTCAACTTTCCGCGTTCGGTGACCAATATTTTTTATATGCTATTTTGAAAAATCATATGACATTTTCTTGGATTTTTTGGTCGAAACTATTTGGAAATATATTAAAAATTTTCCCCATTTCTTGTTCAAAATTTTTCAAAATAATTTTTCTGGAATCCTTAGCTGAAAATATTGGGAATGACTACTTTCGCTATATTTAAATATGTCTTCGTTTTGTTTCTTCGTTTGTTTATACTCTGAATGAAACTACGGTTTGGCAGAAATCCATCAAAGCTCTTCTCTAGCGAAAGTGCAAATCTGTCAAAATGCACCGACCTCCTCAACCAAATCGCTATAATTCACGAACCCGAGAAGTTTGAATAATAATTTTTAGACCAAAAAATAAACAATTGTGAAAATTAAGCATCATAATTTCATAAAATTAGTGTGTGGTTAATTGTCAGAATGAGCGATAAATGAACATTTGTGCCAATCGGCACTGTCTGAATACACGGGTTGATTTAGTGTAAATAGTTAAATTTCATTCAAATGTTTATGGCGCCTTAATTTCTCAAGATCTTATAAATAAATTTGAAATTCAGAGTCGGTGTCTTACTGTTCAATATGAAGATCTCGTAAAAAGCGGTAGCAGATCAATGTGGATGGAGCAAATTCAATATTTTAATAATATTTCTCCAGTTGTCAAAAAGTGGAATTTTCCAGTTTTAAAAGAAAATCCCTTTGAAGAAAAATCTCAGATTGAGCTGAAAAGAATCTTGAGCTCAATTTCAAATGACACAAAAATCTTGAACGAATTTTTATTTTTCCAATCTTTATTTGGCTGGGGTGACAATTTGAAGTATGACAAAGACACTCTGGCAAGACAAGGATCTTTTACGTCCTTGAAAAAATTTGGATATAATAAAATGAAAGCAAAATATCATTCCTCGCCAGTTTGGTGGCCAATAAAACTGTTTATAGAGTCTTATTATGAGACAAGTGAATTTTAGTCTATATCGCGGCCTCCTGGTCGTTTTTTACTAGTTTTTAAGCAAAATTTTGTATATAATTCGGCTTTTGAAAACAACTCATCCTATTACATTTTTAGATAGCTCAAACTGAGCACGAATATTGTGTGAATAATAAAATAAAAAATTGGTCCAAATCCGACCATTGTTTCCTATTTTTTCGAGAAAAAATAATGAATAAAAAATTTCAATAATCTAAGAAAAAAAATAACCGATGGACCAATTTTTTTATTTTATTATTCACAAGATATTTGTGCTCAGTTTGAGCTAGCTAAGAATGTAATCAGATGACTTGTTTTCAAACGCCGAATTGAATAAAAATTCTGGCCTAAAAATCAAGTAAAAAAACGACCAGGAGGCCCCGTAATAGGTACATATGACACGTGATGAAAAGTATCAAATTTGAAAATCGTTCAAACAAAGGTGCCCAACCAAATATTCCAACGAACTCAAAATAAGCTCAGCAGGACCCGCCGGGAGGTTAAAATATATTTTTCAATGACCATGAATGAAACTTTTGAATATCTACAGTGGTAGTGACAGTAAATTATTAATTACTGCTGTGACTAATCATCACTGTGCAGTGATTATGAAGTTTTTTTGACACATATTTTTGAATTGATCATACTTTAACCTTCCGGCGGGCCCTGCTTCACCAATAACGTATTTAAATATATTTATTTCCTAAATAAAATAATCTATGCGGCTAATTATGCCTCATGATTTATGAGTCATGGATTAATATTGTTCGGCAGGAGTCCCTGGTTAGCAATTTTTTAACTTAAAGTTTTTTAACTTAAGGGGGTTCTATAGGCAGCCCATATCTTTTGTACTGAAAATTATTTTGACTGGATTTTAGAATTTTTGATCTTCACGTAGATTGTTTAATTATATAAAGAAATAAAAATTTGAAAAAAATTTAACATTCTGGATTTTTTTTCATAAAATATGACATCGGACACAACAATTTTGTTGACAATTATTACAAAAACTATAGTGCACGGAAAAATAGTTTGCCATGTAGCATGAAAAAAAATACAACTTTCCGTGGCCAAAATAGCAAAAAACAGTCCTTTTCGCTAATTTTGATACCTTTTTAGTGAGAAAATTA
>SCLH01001318.1:11643-88981 GCA_004367855.1 Oikopleura vanhoeffeni
AATGAGAAATTTTGAGATCACACTTATCGGGACAAACTCTAATTAAATTTTACACTATTCACCTCTCAAAACAGCGCTACCAAATGATGGTACCGATAACTATCTTAAACCAACAAATTCAGCCAAATTACATCTATTAGTAAATACCGATTTATTGTTAATGACCTGATAGCGAAAGTTCATTTGAGTTATTTTTTGATCTCCACTTACTGTATAACATGATGCTTGTATGCAAATTAATTGATTTCTAAGTGTCAATGACAGTAATACGTTTTACTTAATGTGATATGAACAAATAAAAAGTTCAAATATTTAATTATAAATAAAATATACGTATCGTATCACGCCGTTTTACCCTTTCTGGGTTTTAAAGTTAGTCTGCATATTCTGAGAATTCAAATAAATATATTCGAAAAAAATTATTTAATTTGGAAAATCCCCTTTTTTTTCGAACTCGCTATAAATTATCATAGATTCAGATTATCTGCAAAGATATTTTGCGATTGGGGCGCAAGTACAAATGTTTGGATTTGTTTGCTCGGTCATCGCTCGCTGGGGTGCCGAATAGGCCTCTTGTCAAAACGTATTCACCGCGCGCCAGTGTGCGAATTGCCTCGGTCTCAAAAAACGGTCAGTGCAATTGGGTAGCCCCGACAATTTTGAGCTACATTGATACATTTATTTTGTTCGAAATAAAAAGACAATATTTATAGATAAATGGAAACTGCATATCATTTTTCTCTCAGACTCTGAGACTCAGAGATATTTGTCAATTTACAACTCTTCACCCAAATAAAACTGACTCTGTTGAGAAGTACTTTGAATTATTTTTAGTGATAAATCGGACATATTACCTTTTTATATCTAATATATCTAAGATAGGGATCCCCTATTCCTTCAGTTCGCGTTCGTGCTTGAACTTCTGTTCAAAGCACTTATTGGTCAAAAACTGAAATCCGGTGCTCTCATTGGTCAAAAGTGGGTCAAACACGAACACCAACCGGAGGAACAGGGATCCCTATCTTAGATATGGTAAACTTTTGAGGGATTTATTTCATCTTTATTTCATTAAAAGGTTAATACTTTTATTTTAGAAAGTCAATTATACATAATCAAAATGAACTTTCAATCCTTAGAAGAATCAGTATGTTCAGTGGTGGAATCTATAGCTAGGGATATGGAAAGCTTGAACCCGTCTGAGCCTCCACAAAGGTAATGAATTTCGTTGAGAAATAGTTCAATACCTTATTTTGGGGTTTGTGAATTATGGTTATCGATTTTTACTTCTCAGTTACTACAGACTATTTTTCAATTATACAGAGATTTTTGTGACAAGACAAACAATTTTAAAAAGAAGTATAGCTGGTTTTTGCGCTATGTCATCCACACAAGTCAGAATCAGTTTACTTAACCCCTGTGAGCACAGAAAAAAAACGTTCTGCCAAGGCACCAGAGCCTATATATAGGCATTTTTTAATGCTGATTGCAGAAAGCCCAAGGTAGTTGGAGTTTCAATTTTTCTTGCATAAGGAAGTTCAAATAATATATTTTTGCATCCGACATTTGATATTCTAGAATTTTGATTTTTAGACCTAGAAAACTGACTGATAAGAGCAAGGTACAACATTTCACGTGATACAAGCTCACAGTGGTGTTCACAAATTATTTCGCTATTGGAATCGATGCACAAAAATCTTACTAACGTCATCGTTTTTTTCGATTATATCTACATATGTATATATGATCAATCAAAAGTTATTTATAAATGGGTCTAAAATTTTGATGATCACAAAAATCACAATTTTTCATTTAAAATGGTTATTTTACCCTATAAAAGCAGATTAGTACACTTCTGATATTATTTCTGGGTCGATTAACTAATCAAGTGACTCTGTGGACAATTTTTAATTGTTTAAATAAATTTTTTAAGGATTAAAATATTTTCGTGAAATACTTAAAATTGAAAATTTTGAAATATCACTTCTGAAGAAAAATATCTGTTCTTGTATACAAATTAATCTTTGTTTTGAGTGTCAACCATGCACAAATCACTTTCCTAAAAACTGGCTATCTTAAATTTTGATTGGTCGATTTTTTTTAGAAGTAATATTTGAACAAAATTTGCTAAAACAAAATAAACTATTTTTTTGGAATCGCCGCAAAATTTTTATAATGTATTATGACGAGACAATTCTACAGTGCTTTTTTGACCGTTTTCAAATGATTTTAAGTATGCTCGTGCCTAGATATAGGCACTGTGGTCACACGGGTTGAGCTTAAGGGGGTACTGGTCGCTGGAATTGGTTTTTCTCAGAGAGAGATACCATTCAAGAATATAGAACGAAAGCAGATATTTTCAATTTCAACTCACCGATTTATTACAATGGAATGACTCCATCGAAAAGACAATACCAAATAATTCAATCTAGATCCGAATGCTTCTGGAGAAGAGCTTCTAAAAGTTTTTAGTTATAACCCTTATTCACACTTTGTTAATATCCCGCCCTACTACTAAACACACTACGTTCCTAATCCGGGCCGGATATAACAAAAGTGTGTAGGTTCAGTTTATAGTTTAGTCAACAATCTACGTTTTTTGTATAATACTTGCAGAACTCGATTATTGCCAGTCATGAGTGCTATGACTAATAGGCTATAAATCATAGGCAGAGCAAATCATTTTTTGAAACATCCATTTTTTGCATTCAAAGGTTTTGCCAGGAGTAAGTTAAAGCAAAAAAACTGTAGAATTTTGACCAAAAATAATCATGTAATATTTAATTTAAAATTTTAACCCAAATTTTTAAGCTCATGACACACTACAATGAGATCAGGAATGATAGGTTCGAATCAACCAGGCACATCAAAATCAAGAGATGAACTTTATCAAGAATAACCCTAGTTCATCAATATACTGAAAGTATAATGCATGCGGGTGTTGGATTAATAAAAAATGTACGCTTCAAAAAAATTGTACCATTCTAAGTTCTCCGCTAAATTGTCTTAAAGTGGCGTCCCTTAAAGTCGTACAACCAAATACTTGTATTTTCATTATTTGTAAACTTTAAAAATGAAAAAATATGTCGTTTTTGCTATTTTGGCCACTAAAAGTAAGATTTTGTTTTATGTCAGATACGAAATCTAATTTCTAAATAAACGGTTTTTTTTCAAGAAATTTCAGGAATAAACAAAAAAAAGCCCGTTAAAGTCCTTGAAAAAATTTTATGCTTTAAAAGCCTTTAAGCTTAAAAATAAATATATATGCGTTTTTAAAAAAAATCCGATATAAGTATTTCATCCGAAAATATAAGCTTTGACATGGAGGTGGGATGGTAATGCATCAAAAATATTCCAGAACAGAAATTGGACAATGACTCAAATTGTCTTGGACTCATCGAGTACATTAAACGAAAGCGGTTTATTAAATGACACATTCTAAATTTCCGAAATCGGAAATTGTGGGACCTTGGATGAGAATAATGGACATAAATAACAAGAGAAACTTCTAGAAATATATATTAAAAAGGGCGCTCAAGCGAGAAGCAAAAACAGTCAAAGACTTAAAAATAGACTATAAAATAAGAACTATAATAAATATTTTTAATGTCGCAAACTACGGGAATACAGCTTTCACTTACGAATCGCATGAAAATAATCTATTCAAATTTTATCTGTCTGAAATTTGATAACAAATAAAACATCAAATATAAATGTTTTAAAAAAATGGCATTATATCTTTTTTTGAAAATACGTTATAGGTAATTAAAAGGTCATTAAACTATTTTTTAAAAAAAAGTCCATTTAATTTTGAAAAAAGGTCATTTATTTTTGAAAAAAAGTCATTAAAAATTTTTAGAAAAAAAAGTCATTTATTTTTGAAAAAAAAAGTCATTTTATTTTTGGAAAAAAAAAGTCATATAAATTTTTTTAGAAAAAAAGTCATTTATTTTTGAAAAAAAAGTCATTTATTTTTGAAAAAAAAAGTCATTTTAAAATTTAAAAAAAATACATTGTGTGAGAAATGTGTCTTGAAAAAAAAGTGCATTGGGAGAAATGAAACCTTGAAAAAACAGTCATGTGGTGAGAAATGACAAGTTGTCATTGTGTGAGAATGACAAAGTTTTTGTCATTGTGAAATTAAATCCAAAAAAAACGTCATAATGGGTCGAAATGTACAATGTAGATCTCTGTCGATAATCACAAAAAGAACATTCTGTCGTAATCACCCCCCCCCCGACCGTCCGCGGGAAGCGGCGCGTAGGGTTATTAGCCCGCAGAATGTCTCTTTGTGATTAATGACAGAATTCTACATTTGGACATTTTCCTGCATTATCATATTTCCTCATACGAGATCTGTCCATATTAGATCCTGATGTTTATATAGGCTTATAAAATGACACAATTGCAGCATAAGATAAGGAATATGTGGAATTCAAAATTGTAAGTAAAATTGTTATCAAACTCGACTTATCTAACTAAGTTTTGTATACGTTACTCTTTGTAAGTCGGATTTAAAAAAGTCTCCTCTGCGGCCAAAAAACATTTCAAAAAGCACCTCATGAAGCCCCTAGAGTCAAAAATTGCAAAAAATCTGAGTACGCCCCGGGGACCTTGCGACAGATTAGCTTGTCCACCAATATATCCCCGTAGCTCACAGTAGATAGCGTCTCATATAAAACTTGAATCGACAGATGACGACATTGAAGAAATTTTTTGCAGGAAAATGTGACGAAAGATTTGGCCGAATTTCCGAACTTCGGAATCGCGCGAAGACTCAAATTTCAAATCAAACAGATCCCGAGCACAGTGGCCATTTTTGACGTTTCTGAACGACCCAGAAAACCAAGAGAAGTCCCACGCTGTGTTTTAACTCTCGGCAGAAAAAGGAAATTTTTGAAGTTAAAAAAAGAGCATGAAAACATGTCCAACAATCGAATCGCACAATTTTTTTCGAAAAAATATAATTTTGAAAATTTCGAAAATGTGATTCAGAGAATTTCGAAAAATTAAATGGATTCGAACTTGCAAAAAATGATATTTTTAACACGAAAAACGATGAAACATCCGATATCTCAAGTTTGAGGAAGAATATAATCATAAATCCTAGAAAGAGGTCAAATACAATACTTAAACCTACGAAAACTAATAGTATTATCGCAAAAAACGCTTCAACAGAAAATACTTCTACGGAGGAAAATATAATGAAATAAAAATTTTAGGCCTCAAGGTGGTTTATGAAGTATCAAAGACAGGCATTATATAAGCCTTATAAGTAGAGAACGCACTGGAGGACTCTATACGTATAGACTATACAGTATGAGTACAGTAAGAATTCATTAATTCTAAATTGTTCCATTTTTTCTAGTAATGCAAAAATGTTTTACTGTCAAAATGTGTCCCTGTAAAGACTACCGTATATATAAGTAGTTGCCTATATAGATAACCGACCCTCCAGAAGACAAGACCTGCATATCTGAATGATATAACAACAGGGAATACTAAGCAACCCAATCAAAACCGTGGATTGCAGAATAGGCCGATTTCATCGGTCCTGATTTTTGAAGGTCATCAACCGATTCAACTGCTCAGATCCTTCCGCATTTTTCAAAATATTCAGGATCTGTTTCTCTGAGGGTCGTAATCCATAACTCAAAAAATACTCAAAAGTGCGATTATGTATTTTAAAAAGTATTAATGAAAAAACTTATAAAAAAGTGATTATGAAAACTTATAAAAAGTGATTATGAAAACTTATAAAAAAAGTGATTATGAAAAACTTTGTAACATTTCGCGGGCAATCACCCAGTAATTCTCCAAAATACACCAAAAAAAAGGGGTGTTACGCCCAAAATGACGAAAAAGATGAATAATGGTCGAAAATGTACCAAGTGTAGATCTCTGTCGATAATCACAAAAATAAACATCTGTCGGTAATCAACCCAACCGTCCGCGGGAGCGGCGGCGTAGGGTTGATTAGCCCCAGAATGTTTCTTTTGTTATTATGAACAGAATCTACACTGGTACATTTCTGCAATTACAATCTTTTTAAAAAGCAAACAATGTATCAGCCCCCGGCACGGGGCCCCGCCGGGAGCCACAAATAAGTATTTATGACCAAAAAAAGTTTCAGGCCAATTTTTTATAATATTTAATATTTTTTTTCCGACTTTATTTCTAGCTTCTTAACGTGAAAAAAGCTCAGTAGAAATCATTGGTATGAATAACATTAATAATTGAATAAAAAATGAGCGTTAATGATTGGACGCGACACAGTCTCACGTCTAGTACTTGTCTATGCAGCAAGTTTGTTACAGACCAATGCCACGTAACTTTATATTAGTAGTTTTCAAAAAGTGAGAAATGAGGTTGGCAATTAAACAGGGACATTATTAAATACCATTGAGACTTCTTGCCCGTTTGAAAAAACTTTGTAACATTTCGCCGGGGAATCAACCCCAGTACATTCTGCCAAATGAGCACCCAAAAAAAAAGGCGATGATTACGCGTCCAAATGACGTAAAAGATGATTATTATTGAAAAAACTTATAAAAAAGTGATTTGAAAAACTTTGTAAAGACATTCGCCGGGAATCACCCCAGACATTCTGCCATGACAAAACAAAAAAAAGAGGTGTTACGCTCAAATGACGAAAAAAGATGATAATGTAAAGAATGTTCTGCCCGGGTTTTTTGTCACTTATACAAAATTTTTCTGGTTTTGAAGAATTTTTTATGAAAGTCGGTTTCCGGGGGTTAAATTAAAGTGTTAGAGGGAACAATCAAAATATTGGTGCGATTGGATGTGCTTTGGAAGGATCTATGACGGTCAGGTTGTCCTAGAGCCTATTAGAAGTGTTCATGTTTTGAAAATTTTACCTTTAAACAAAAACTTAAAAGTTCGGCTCAGCGCGTCGATCTGAAGAAGCAATTGACTCAAAGTTTATAATATCGTCTCCGGAACATTCGTTATGCATGTTATTGATGCAACAAGATCAGCATTCAACAAAAAGTTTTGATGAAAAAAAAAATTGTTTTTAAACGTTTGTATTCCAAAGATGAAGGAAAAAAAATGTTTCGAGATAACTTATCGGGACATTAGCTCTATTAAATTTTATCAGCTGATTCACCTCTCAAAACAGCACTAAATGATGGTACCGATAACTTTCTGAAACCAACAAATCAGCCAATTACATCTAATTAAGTAAATACCCGATTTATTGTTAATGACCTGATAGCGAAAAGTTCTATTGTGGTTATTTTTGAATCTCCACTTACTGTATAACATGATGCTTGTATGCAATTATTGGATTTCTAAGTGTAATGAAAAGTAATACAGTTTTTACTTAATGGATATGAAACAAATAAAAAGTTCAAAATTTAATTACAAATTTTTAGCTACATTGATACATTTATTTGTTCCGAAATAAAAGACAATATTTCATAGTAAATAAACTGCATATCATTTTTCTCTCAGACTCTGAACTCAGAGATATTTCAATTTACAACTTTTCCACCCAAATAAAACTGAACTCTCTGTTGAGAAGTACTTGAATTATTTTTAGTGAAGCATCGGACATATTACCTTTTCATAACTAATATATATAAGATACGGAAAATCCCCTATTCCTTAGTTCGCGTTCGTGCTGAACTTCTTTTCAAAAGCACTTATTGGTAACAAACTGAACATCCCGGTGCTCTCATTGTCAAAAGTGGGTCAAACACGAAACCACGAACCGGAGGAACAGGATTCCCTATCTATATATGGTACACTTTTGAGGGATTTATTTCTCTTATTTCTTAAAAGGTTAATACTTTTATTTCAGAAAAGGTCAATTATAGATAATGCAAAATGAACATCCAATCCTTAGAAAGAATCAAGTATGTTCAGTGGTAGAAATCTATAGCTAGGATATGAAAAGCTTGAACCCGTCTGACTCCAACAAAGGTAATGAATTCGTTGAGAAATAGTTCAATACTTATTTTGGGGTTTTTGATTATGGTTACGATTTTCCCAACTTCTCAGTTACTACAGACTTTTTTTCCAATTATTACAAAGATTTTTGGTGAAAAGACAAACAATTTTAAAAAAAAGAAAGTATAGCTGGTTTTTGCGATATGTTCATTCCACACAAGTCAGAATCAGTTTACTTAACCCCGTTAGCGACAGAAAAAAACGGTTTCTGCCAAGGCACCAGAGCTATATATAGGCATTTTAATTCTGATTGCAGAAGCCCAAGGAGTTGTTAAGGTTTCAATTTTTCTGCATAAGGAAAGTCAAAACAATATATTTTTGCATCCGACATTTGATATTTTAGAATTTTGATTTTAGACCTAGAAAACTGACTGATAAAGAGCAAGGTAACGAGCATATCACGGTGATACAAGCTCACAGTGGTGTACAATATTATGTTTGCCTAATTGGAAATCGATGCACAAAATCTTAACCTACGTCATCGTTTTTTCAAATTATATCTACATGTATAATGATCAATCAAAAGTTATTTATAACTGGGTCTATCTAAAATTTTGATGGATCACAAAAATCGACAATTTTTCAATCAAAAGGTTATTTTTTCCTATACAAGCAGATTAAGGTACAGACTTCTTGATATTATTTCTGGGTCGATATACTAATCAAGTGACTCTGTGGACAATTTTAATTGTTTAAATAAATTTTTAAATGATAAAATATTTTCGTGAATACTTAAAATTGCAAACTGGCCAATCAGAGCTTTCAGGATATTATTAAGATGTAGCCAGTTTTAGATTAGCCTTAAAGCTTTGCGTCAAATAAATTTGCCACAACTTTTTTGTATGGCACACACTCTCTGACACATTAAGCGNTCTGGGTCGATATACTAATCAAGTGACTCTGTGGACAATTTTTAATTGTTTAAATAAATTTTTTAATGATTAAAACATTTTCGTGAAATACTTAAAATTGAAAATTTTGAAATATCACTTCTGAAGAAAAATATCTGTTCCTGTATACCAATTAATCTTTGTTTTGAGTGTCAACCATGCACAAATCACTTTCTTAAAAACTGGCTATTCTTAAATTTTGATTGGTCGCTTTTTTTTTAGAAGTAAAAGAATAGAAAAAAATCTCAAAAAATGAACCCCCCGTAATATTTGAACAAAATTTGCTAAAACAAAATAAACTATTTTTTTGGAATCGCCGCAAAAATTTTATAATGTATTTTGACGAGACAATTCTACAGTGCTTTTTTGGCCGTTTTCAAATGATTTTAAGTATGCTCGTGTCTTTATATAGGCACTTTGCTCACACGGGTTAAGCTTAAGGGGGTACTGGTCGCTGGAATTGGTTTTTCTCGATAAAAACTTGGCCAATCAGGGCTTTCAGGATATTATTCAAATTAGCCAGTTTGTAGATCTAGCCTTTAGCTTGCGTCATAAATTTGCCAAAACTTTTTTGTATGCACACACTCCCTGACACATTAGCGACACAAAAGGACCTAAGCCAAAATGGTTTATCTATCTCCTCCTAGGTTTTATTGTGAAATAAACCTAAATTTTAACATAAACTGTATAATTAGTATTTAAAACTTCTCTGGAGTGTTTTTGTCGATAAGTGCTATATTTTTACTGGAATATGCGATAAACCATCCTTTTTTGGACTTTTTTCATCGTAAAATCTATCTCCTCCTAGGTTAAATTTCAAAATTCACTCAAATTTTTACAGAAGATAGCTCGAAACAAATAATAATTTTTCTAGAGCGTTTTTTCAAATTTCGATCCCAAACTCAAAATATGAATTTATGAAGGTCACGTGGAAATTTTTTTAAAAAAAAATGTGCTTCGCTTTTTTCGAAAGTGGGCCCAAAAGAAAGCCACAGAAACACTGATCAGAAAATTGACTGACGTCAAGATGATATTTTGACGTTTTAGTTGTTAAATTAAAGCAAACGTAATTTTTTTAGTTCAATTTGAAAAAAATACTTAGAAAAAAATCGAAAAAACGCGAAAATTTCGAAAAAAATTTTTGATGATTTGGTCGGTGGTCCACTTTTTTATCACCCAGGGTCATTTTGGCGCATTTATTATGCCCCTAAGGCCCCATTAAGCCAGCGACCAGTACCCCCTAAAACTATGAATCATAGCCTATGAATCATAGCCTATGAATCATAGCCTATGAATCATAGGCTATGATGTAACTTGAAAAGCAACCATTATTTTTGTATATTATCTCAAATTGTTTTCAGAGAACACTTTATTGAAGTAATCAATCAAATCGTTTCGCAAATGATTGAATTGATGCATCAGGTTGATAAACACTTGATATACACTTGATGTAAATTCAAACGAACTGGCGGGAATGTCGAACGATGGCTTGGTGATATGAGTCCTGTTGGGCAGCTGCAGCTATGTCCTACATACGGTTAAAGCCGTGAGTAGTATATAGTTTGTGACTGTTTGACGGGTCTGAGATGACTTGGCTTCAATTTGCTTCTCGCGATTCAACTATTAAAAGTTTAAAACAAAGAATATTCTATTATAATGGATGTTTAGTTTTAAGATGTTTTCGATGATAAGGATAGTATTTTAAAATTCAAATACAAAGATCTTTAGAGCCAAACAAAGAAACCCGTTTTAAAAGTCTTATATTTTATGTCCTCACGCGCCATCAAGCTGTATCGAGTGAAAAACATTTCAAAATTAATATGAAATTTTGTACAGTTTGTGTGAAATTTACTGTGTGAAATTTACTCTTGTTACGCATAACTCGTTATGATGATTTAATTTTTACGGACAAATTTTTTTTACAAAAAAATAAAGGGTCAACGTTACATTTTCTTCAATGTTTGTTATAATTATTATCTAAAGAGTTGATTTTTCCCGAAAAATGTAATAAAATGAACTAAGATTTAGCTGATATAAATAATATATAAAATCAAAACTCACTAAATCATTATCTTGCAACAGTTTACCAGGTTAACGATTTAAAAACATGCTTTATAACACAACTGAGTTTAAATGAAATTTGTTTAATTCTGTTTTTTAGATTACAGTGGGATTGCAATGACGAAAAAGAATCAAATTCAAATTTGAAACCAAATTTATCATTTTCTTGTAAAAACTGACTAAAACTTAGTTCACAATTTAAAAATATAAGGAAAAAAATTTACAAAACCAATTCTGGAAAATATAAAAGCAGCTCTTTTTCCTGACTCAGGTTTTTTATTGAGCTTTAGCTGCATTCCTTGTTTCTGTCACTATTATTTCAGTTCATATGTTTGATCAATAAATCGTTTCCGCGTTATCTCTAAACACCCCATTAAATCGTCAGTTTTGAAAGATATCGGTGAAAATTGTTGCCGGGAATGTTTGTGACTTCGGTTTATCTGGAACACAAATGATTCATACAAACCAATTTTAATAATAACAGAAAAAACTGAGGTCGAATCTTTGAAATTTGCATGATTCAAAACAGCCTGATTGATTTTTTGATAGAATAAAAATTGTTAAGTGCCTTCAGGTACCTCAAGGTCTTTCTGAATATATTACTTTCTCAGTAATAAATACAGCAGCTAAGTTTTAATTAGTTTAAATTAAATGTCCTTCACGTTTTTTACCAAATGTGAAGTGTGTGTTTTGTGTTTATGCATTATATCAGTAGTACGTAAAATCTAAGTATTTTCGGCTGCAGCCAATTAGAACTGAATAATAAAGCTAATTCTGATGATTTTTTATCAATTTTACGACAAAATTGAAGTCCAAGCCGCTTAACGTTACCAATTTCAGCATATCCTTATCCCAACTGAACTCCATCTTAAAAACGTTTACTATTTCTATAGCAAGTGTTCGAATCCCACTGATGTTGTCTAAATGATTGTCTTAGTGATTGCTTGAGTGATTACACACCGATCAAATTTAGCGGTCCCAATATCAAGCATCATTGCCTTATCATACTCAAGACAATCAGTGAGACAACATTAATGGGATTCGAACACGCGCTAAAGAGATACTAAACATTTTTGAGATGGAGTTCCGTTGGGAAAAGAATATACATTGTCGTGCGAGCGCCAAAGTCATTGCGACAACAATACAGTTAGGAGTGTGCGTGTCAATAACCTCAGCTTGAAATTGCAGTAGTTTTCACAATAATCAATCATTATTTTGAAGGTCCCTCTCCAAAAACTTGTGTGACCTAAATTAGGAGGTATATTTTATCAAATGTAAAACATATCTCAAATTAGGAGTATACCATTTTCATCGATAATTTTTTGGTTGACTTTTTTAAAAAGCCTATCTATAACTATAGAGAAATGTGTAGGCGGAAAATATTTATTATTTCCAATGCAAATTTCTAGAATATATTCAAAATGTTTTGAAAATTTTATTTTTGCATTGACTACAATAGAATTATAACAGTGTTTTTCTGACAAAGTTTGTGATATCAACACACCCACCTTTCAATTGTATACATTTTTATTCGTTAATAAGAGATGTTTTAATGCCTACGCAATCTTTATAGCAAAAGATAAGGGGAAAAAAGTCGACCAAAAAAATTATCGATGAAAATGGTATACCTCCTCAAATTATGTTAAAAGCTATCAATCAGAATATTATAAATAATGTTTTCTCAAAGTGAACATCAATTTGGCATATTGTTGCAATGTTATTGCATCATTTTGAGTTTAAACTTTGTGCGTCCCAATACCAGTTTTTTGTTTATATACAGTCATACTGTATGACTCATACAACTCTAACTGGAAAACCTAAATTTTGTATTTGCGCCTAATCTAAAACTCTCTTGCAGACAATTTTTGAGTTTAAAGATAGCGTTTTGAATTCTGGTTTTTATCAACTAAAAAAGTCTATTCATAGCGCTTCAGATTGAGCGCAAATTCAAAATTAAGGTGTTTCAGTAAGTGGTGTATGACTGTATGTCAGAAATAATTCTTCCGAAATCTGATTTGGTCGTAATTTACGACTCGTAAATCAAAAGTGGACGTATAAAAAAATCAGATGAAGGCATTTCCAATTCGTTGGTCGACCAATCCATATCAATCATTAATCAAAATTAATTACGTCATCACCGCTACTAGATACAGTGGTTGACCACTTTTGCCAAATACGGGGTTCTACCTGGTCAGGGTGGTTATAAAGGGTCAAAGGATAGGGCTTATAAATGGTCACAGGAAAAAAGGTATTTTCGAGTGTTTGTATTTGTCCGACCTGACAAGTTTTTCTGGCGTTTGCATTTTTCCGATTATCAGTAAACAGTTTTTCCGGAAACTTTGATTTTCTCAAAATTTACAAAAACCCAAAAAAACTCCATACCTAAAAAACTATCCACTAGGTAAATGGAACCATTTGAATTGTGACATGTAAAAGTATGATTATAAATGTTTGAATCTTCCGTGAAAGATCTAAAGTAGACTGATCAGTGAATACAAAATTTTCTCGAATCGTACTGTTTTTATCACATTTCCACCACATTAGTTTATATCCGGATTATTTCAGCTCAATATGAGAAAATTCAAGAGGACGGGTTTTAGTGGTCACAAGTCAGTGGAAAAATCAGATATGCTCGGAAAGAGAAGTTTAATTAGGGGGGCTTTGAGTGGTCATACACTGTATTACTGGAATATAATTTCGACCGGGTTCGAAACTCGGTAGACGCACATTTTTTTTTAAAAGCCGGATGATTCTATTTTTTTTTATCCTTATCTCACCTCTGTTCATAAATATATGTCTGTATATTAAGTTATTTTACTATTTTGCTTATGAAATAATAATACATTATATAAGTTTGCATGTATTTCTTGTTACCAGAAAACTGGTGAAGCAAAAATCGAACAAGATAACACTAGGCTTTTTATTGTTAATTGAAAAATATTGTTTTTCGATATCTATTTATTTAAAATAATAAGGTTGGTTGTCGCGTGGTCTTTATGCATATCTTATCGGCCTGCTTATCTGTAAAGCACTTAATTTTCAAAATTAAATATCCTTTGCGTTTTTGGCCAAATGCCTAGTATGTTTTTTGTGGGAGGAAGACTGCACTATATTAGTAATGGTTCTTATCTAAGTGTTTTCAGCTGCAGCCACCATCATCTCTCGAACTCATTCCAAATTTTAAAGACTCTCAAATTAGACCAAAGTAAATTCACGAAAAGCTGCAAAAAACCACAAAAGAAAATTACACGAAGTATTCAACCAAATAGTTGTGAGAGATTCACGAATAACATGGGTTAAACTCTTTATTAATTTTTTAAAGTCAGCCTTTATTAAGAAAATAAAATTTTGAATTAATGTTGGAGCGAAAGGTTTCGCGTCATAATCAACATATTCTAGTCAGTTATATGAGCAGTTGGCGTAGTGGTTAGCGCGACTCGATGATCATCTGGTTTACCTGGGTTCGACTCTCGGACTTCTCAAAACATTTTTTTATGGTAACCCAACAATGGTGAGATAGTCGTATTCCTCATAACAATGTTTATAGGCTCTAGACTCTAAAGCTCTAGAGCAGTTAATCCGAATAGCTAAGCCAGAGGTTAAAACTGTGCGATAGTGGGGAGCTCTAAACACCAAGGTGTTTAAAAGGTTGGCCACCTCCAAACTGAGCAAATCGGTAACCAGTACAGTGAGCATTCGAGTACCGTATTCAACCTCAAGAGGGACTTACGAAGCTAAAACTGGAGTAAATCGCCTCGATTTGTACGGCCTGTGTATCCAGTTATCACTCACAAAAGCTTACATCTAGTTTATGTTGAATATCGAACTCTTAAAATAGTGGTGTGTCACCAATAGAACCTCATTAGAATATAAGGGAGGTATTGGAGCGAAAGGTCAACCCGTCATAATCAACATATTCTAGTCAGTTATATGAGCCAGGGATCGGCAAAACTGGATTTGATCGTATTGGAATTATTGGATCGTATCGTTTTTTCCCGATCCGATCCGATCCAATATGATTAAAATTTAGGGGTCAGTCGATCCGATCCAATATGATTAAAATTTAGGGGTTAGTCGATCCGATCCGATCCAATATGATTAAAATTTAGGGGTCAGTCGATCTGATCCGTTCCAATATGATTAAAATTTAGAGGGCAGTCGATCCGATCCAATATGATAAAAATTTTAAGGCCATTCAATCCGATACGATCCAATTGAACCATATCAGAAAAGTCGATACGTGTCGAACCATATCGGAAAAGTCGGTCCGTATCGAAAATCGAACCATATCGGAAAAATCGATACGTATCGGAAAAGTGGATACGTAAGTAAAATTTTCGAAAACAAAGTTTGACCGCAATTTTAAGAAAATTGACCGCAAATTTTAGCAATTTTCTGATAAGACCGCAAATTTTTGAACATTGACGACATACATTGGAAATATTATGGTTTGACCGCAATTTTAAGAAACTTGAATTTTAGACATTTTATGATGAGACCGAAAATTTTGGAAATTTTATGGTTTGACCGGAATTTTGAGAATTGTATGGTTCGACCGTAATTTCAAAAAAAATCACCGCAAATTTCAAAAATTTTATATTTAGACCGCAAATTTTGGAAATTTTATGGTTTGACCGCAATTTTAAAAAAATAGACTGCAAATTTTAAAACTTTTATAAAAAGACCGCAAATTTTTGAAATCTAACGCATATTTTCGAAATTTTATGAATTGGGCGCAAGTTTAAGAAAATTGACCGAAAATTTCGAAATTTTTATGTTAAAACCGCAAATTTTCGAAATTGACCGCAAACATTGGGAATTTTATGGGTTCGACCACAATTTTTAGAAACCACGGATTTAAACAGGAATTTAAACGGTATTTTATTAGACTAGAAAACATACTTTTGAAATATTTCAAGAATCAGAAAATAGGTATTGGATATGACGAAAATTATTTTAGCAAAATTTATTTAGTGCATTAATGTGAAAGGCTGACATTCAAATAAATCACGACAGTTATCTAAAAGCAAATTTTAAGGAGATTCATTTCGACCTATTTTTTGAAAAAAATTTTCAAAATTTTGCTTATTGCTGATTGGTCAAAAAATAAAGTTGCTCAAAAGTCACTTTTGACCCTGGAAACAAAACCACAAGGTTAACTTAGACCAGAAAACATATTAAAAAATTTAGACAATATCGGAAACAGTTATTAAATGCACTCAGAATGACGAAAATTTTCAATTTTCTTTTTTAAAAAATTAAGTTATCTTAGCATTCAAATAAATCGAGACAGTCATCTAAAGCAAATTTTAAGAAAATTCATTCAAACATATTTTTCGAAAAATTTTTACGAATTTTCGCTTATTGGTCAAAAAATAAAGTTTATAAGTATTCTCTAAAAATGTTGATAAAATAATCTTGCCTTATACGTAGGGTGCGCAGCGGGAACTCGATGGACTTAAGTAAAACCGTTAATAAAAATTCTTTGGCTATCGCCAACGAAAAAACCGATTCCGACAAAAAAAAATTCGATCGTCTAGCGGTCAAAAAATAAGGTTCAAAAGCCCTCATTTTCAGCACTTATTTCAATTTTCATTATAATAAACGTAGTTTTGTTGATTATTATAAATGACGACCGTACGCGCAACACAGTTTGCAACATCAGGAACAAAAATATTTCTGAAAAAAATAATGCTTGAAAAATTGAAGACAAAATGGTCATTTTGACATAAAATGCATTGTCTAAAGATTTTAAATTTGGTTCAAAAATTTCTCGACGAGCCCCGGTGCTCTCATTACATCTATCTTATGTTTAAAATTTCAGGAAAACTCGAAAATGTGTTTGCTAAGCTTGCCATTGTGTTCCTTGGCGAACGGTATTTTAAATGAATAATAATTATTATTACCGCTAAAAACCGTTTTTTTTTGCTTTTCGATTATTCAAATAATTTATTTCTAATTTGCCGATTATAATACATCTTATTCAGCATTTTGTTTCGGAAAAAATATTTTTGAATAAAAAGTAATTGAATCTCAAAAAAACTTTTTAAGATTAAGCTTGGTACAAACAAAACTTTTTTAAATCAAACGAAGCGCAAAAAAACGAAAAATCGAATAAGAAGGCGAGACGAAGTCTCCTTACGCTGTTAAGTTCCAACCGACAAAAAAAGAGTGGATAAATTAAGATTTTAGTCATGTGAACTAAACCGAACAATATTAACTCGTAGACTGGAGAAGTGAATTTGTACCCAGACTCGATATCTGGCTTCTTGTCGCCATTATATTCATCGAGCCATATGGACTACGGGGCTTCCTGGTCACTTGTAACTTGATTTTTGGCCAAAATTTCAAATTATTAGGCTTTTGAAAACAAATTTCCGATTAAATTTTTAGATAGCTCAAACTGAGCACAAATATCTTGTTAATACTAAAATAGAAAAATTGGTCTATCGGATCAATTTATCTTATCTTTTTTTCTGAGATTTCTAAAATTTTTTAATTATAAGTTCTTCTTAAAATTTTGGCCAAAAATCTAGTAAAAAGTGACCAGGAAGCCCTGTGATTCATATAAGCAAAGTTTATAAAATACAATTTAAGCTAATTTGCTAAACAATTAAATTTTTTCTTAACCCCCTAACACCCTTTGACTATCTGAGGGCAAAAAAATTTTCGGGGGCGAAAACGGCGCAGAAATAACATCGTCACAAACCAACGATTCTAATGCGTAAAAAAATTGGAATTTCATTTCCAAAAATATTGTTGAAAATTTTATACGATTAACTGTTCGAAAGATATTTTTTCCTACTTTTTTTTAGGATTTTCGCCAAATTTCTTAAAAAATTAATTGGTAAAAATTAACATAAAATCAAAATTTCTGAGGAAGCCAATTTTAAAGAAAGTATTTCGTATTCCTTTTGTATTAGTTTATTTTTTCTGCAGTCTATACGAAGAATTATTTCTTCACAAGTGATTTTTATGACAAATCGATCAAGTGTAGAACATAAGGTGATACTGATTTTGAGTTATCAGCTGGTTAGCAATATTTTTCACATTTTGCTGCATATACTTTGACGCGCGGCGATATGAATAATTGTTTTGTAAGCAATCCAGATAACATATTTTTAAACTAAAAATAGCTAGAGTTTCACTTGTGCATTTGTAACTTATATGTCACAAAAAATGTATGGTTTTCCAAAAAATACAAGGTGATTGAACCTCTCTTTTTCTGGCAGTTAGCAAGTTCACAGACTTCGAAATTTAGAAATGTTATGTGTTATTCACTTAATTCGATCTTTGATCTCAATCAGTAAAAAATAAATTAATTGATATCTTTCCCAGTTTTCCCGTGATAAGCACTAAAAGTATTGCCTTCAGATAGTCTTTTGGGTGTGAGGCGAAGTTCTCGTTTCTGGGTGTGAGGAGGTTAAATGGATAAAATACATTTAATGAGGATAAGAAAAAAAAACGCGGAAATAACCTCGAGTGACACACAAAAGTGCGATAATAATATGAATTGAAACTGTTTTTTAAACTAGGTCATAGTTAACTTCAAATAATTATCTATCGCTCTGTAATTTTGACATAAATGAAAGAATTCTATACGTCAAAATACGGAGAACAACATAAAGTGTAAAGAACAATTACATTTTTTTAAACTATATAAACACGAACTTCAGCAAATTTTTGTAAGCAGAGACTACCCTCTTTAACGAGCATTGTATTAAAGCTGACGATGGCGAAAGCTGAAAAACACTAAATTATATATTTTTATAATTGAAAGTCGCAAATTATATAAATAACAATAATTAATGTGACTAGCCGGAACATTTCCTTTTTTTATTGAACTTTCAATAAACGTGGATTTCTCAGAGATGAGCTTATAATATCTGTTATGGCTATTTTATATACAAAAATTGTAACTGCTGGGTATTTTACAACGAGAGAACGGTAATCCGGCTTATTTTTACAATGTATACAGTATACTGTTTTGGAAACTGAAGTTTTCGTGAAGTTGCAAAAATTTTTAAACCAAGTTAAAATATCGTTTTTTAAATTTTCAACAGAAAAATTGAACCGTTTTTCTCTCATTTACGCGGTAGTCCCTTTTGCTAAAACATGCCTCACGCGTCGGTGTTTCCATGAAAGAATTGTTTCAGTTGAATAACAGAGATAAGAAGCCTTATACTTCTGAATTACAGACATACAGGTATGTAGAAATAAATTTATGACCAGTATTTAACAAAAAATCAACCAATTCCTATAAGCTCAATAATTTAATCGATAACGGGGCCCTCTGGTCGCTTTTTGCCACTTTTTCAACTAAAGTTTTAATATTATTCGGTTTTTGAACACGACTTATCTTATTAAGTTTTTCGATTGCTCAAACTGACCACAAATATCCAGTGAATAACTTAATAATTAATTGGCCAGAATCGGACCTTTTTTCTGAGATTACTGAAATTTTGATTATCAGTTTTTGTAAAAAAATCGTAAACAATGGCTTGATTTGGACCATTTTGTCATTTTTTTTTCTTTTAATGTTGGTGCTCAGTTTGAGTTATCTAAGAACTAAATCGGATTAGTCGTTTTCAGCCGAATTTATAAAAATTCAGCAGAAAAATGGCAAAAAACGACCAGAGGGCCTCGTTATTGATATGTTGTTTGTCCAATTTGTCGAGCATTGAACGTTCATTTCTGCATGCAAATTGGCATAAAGTTTTTATTTCATCAAATCTCATAAAAAAACTCATTGGTCTGCATGTGTTGATTTTTTGACAATAGCTTGGAATGTTTTTATTCTGTCATGAAGAATTTGTATATTTCGAATGTTTTCTCTTAGTTCAAACTGTTAAGAATTCTTGAACAAAATTTCATGATAAGATTAGAACTTTCGTGTTCTATGAAAGAATTCTTAAGGTTAACATCTCAAGAGGCTCACACTCAAACCGATTGATTAATTTTCTCATGACTTTTTATACCAATTTCGCTAATAATATTTGAATTTTGCCAGAAAATAAATAGGAAATTTTTACAACAACAGGATCAGTTTTGAATTTATTTCTGGAACGAATTAATTGTTGAAAACTTGCTGAACTAATGATTTGGAATGACGAATTTCAAAATTAAAAAATAAGTATCAATTTTATTGGTTCATCTTGTGGAAAATTTTCGGTTAAATTTCCATGACTTGATCAATGTCATTTTTTCAAAAAGCAAGATATTCCCAAACAGATTTCTGCATCAATCAGCCAGGAGTTTTCTGTGAACAACGCTCAAAGTATAGCCTGCTGAAAGGCTATTATGCCTCCGCGGAACTTTTTTTTATATACTTCGGAAGGTTAAGCTTATGAGGGCTCTGAAAGCGACTATGACGGATTAAGAACAACGTAACGTTGTCAACGTTCCACTTTTGTTTTAACGCCACTTGAAACTCAGGCGGTAAATTGACACCCTAAAAAAAGATTCGATCATTTTTGTTGTTATTTTGCTGAAAATTTGATTGCATTTAAATATGTCACATACTGTATGTATAGGATGCGCAGCGGGCAAATTTCTTACTTTTAAACGGTCGATATCAACGAATAACGGAAAACACATTTTGAGTGGAATTCATATATATATGCAATAAATATGAAAAATAAAAAAAATTGAAAAAATCAGATTTTTACTGTTGATAGTACTGGTTATTAGTTTAATTCACTGGTTGCAGAAAAACTGATTTAATCTGATAATGCTCAGTCAATTTTGTTTCAAAGTGAATAAAACAGACATATTCTGAAATGCTTGATAATTTTCAAATATATGTTGCCAACCTCGTTGAAAAAGTTATTCTCTGTTGGTTTTTATAAGTAAAATAAGTTCAGTTGATATTATTTCCCAGCAGAAGGTGTGTTGTTTTGTCTAACGTACACGCCTACGCAAGACGAAATCAAAATAAACAAATCTGATTTGTTAAAATTATTGTATTTTCGGAATTGTTTTCTTTCAGCTGAATTCAAGAATAAAACAACCATTTTCTTCAACGCTTGTTTCATTTACACCCACAACCCCCTCAAGTTTTCAGAGGTCCCGCAGCGCTCCTTATGTATGTCACATGCACTTTCATAACTTAACCTGCTGAATATTTTTTTGTTAAATCTGCTAAATTTTTGCCTGCAAAGAATAAAAGAGTTTGTTTTGTTTTTAATAAGTTTTTACGTTTATATAATATTTCTTCAGCATCAAGTAGCAGTACAGTCAATTTTTAATATTACTACACTTCGCGATAGACTTCTTAGATTATCATTTAAAGGTCAGATTAATAATAATTAGTTTATTAATAATAATTTTAATAAATAATTTTTAAGGCGTTTTTAAATTATTGATATTTACATAAGGATTATTAGGTTTTCCCCAGGTTAGACTGAGGCAAATTGGGCCGAAAATCGGAGCCAAGATTCTATTGCTTGATTTTTGCTGTAGTAATTGATGCGTGTTGAAAGTTTTATACAAAGTGGTGTCAGATATTGTAAGGGGTTCCCCGACGCTAATCGTTAAATTCGTAGATTGCTTCGAGGTCAAACTGAGGTCAATCCGGGCCGGTGACACTTTAACTTCTTGCCAGCCCTATCGGATTAGGGAGGCGACGGATATATAAAAAAACATTTCAGACAAATTTTTGAAACAAAAATTGATAATTTCGTACGGTTTGACCTTTAAAAAGAACGACCTAATTAAAGAGTTAAAATCAAACCGCTTCGGTTCAGGAACTGCGATTCAGCCACCTGATTACTGTATAAATTCACAGTAAAGTACTCTTAAAACAACCGACCCGGTCCACATAATGATCAGAGAATTCTAGAATTTGAAAAGCGAGGTGAATATGTGAAATAATTCACAAGGTGCGTAGAACAATCTCATATAATCTCGTCAAAATATGCATGAATGAACCCACAGATAACCAGTACAAAATTGATACTGCCGTGAAAGTTCTAGAATAACCCTTGTTATTTTTGGGCTGGATTTTTGATAACTAGACGCCAGAGAAGAAGACACTACTCAATCTATCTCGGGTCAGTTTTTTCAAAAAAAATTAAAAGTTTGATAACGCTCAATCAGGATACCATACTGTGATTCTTTATGGGCTGATTTGAGGGCAAATATATTGGTTACAATACCAAGTTCTACGAGGGAAAATACCTCTATTTCTTGGCTTGGATACGTTTTGAAAAATAAATGAGAAAAACTCAATCCGATCTGAAAAAATTTCGTTTTTTGCGCAAAGTACTCCTTTGCTTGTCAATTTTTCGAAAAAATTTCGTGTTAGATTCGGAAAGGGCACAAAACTTAAGGGGGTGAAAAACCCCCTTTTTTAGTTTTAACTTGTCTGCATAATGACGGATATTTTCGTGAGAAGGTCTTTAAACAATACTGAAAAAGGCAAATGAATATTTTGAAGAGGTGATATTAAATATCCTTTACTCACTCAAAGTGCCGATCAGTAGTAAAAAGGGTGTCCAGACCGTTCAAATGCTGGCACGTGGAAACAACTCATTTCATTGAGCTATTAGATAGCTTTAAAAATAGAAATACATTGGTCCAAATCGGACCAGTTCTGCAATTTTTTTCGAAAGCATTTAATAAATCTCAATTTTAAAAAAATTGTAAAAATTTTCAAAAAAAAAATTGAAAACTAGCCCGATTTGAACCAATTTTTCTTGATTTTTAAATGCCAATATGTGGTATTTTGAACAATCTAAGAAAGCAATTAAATGAGTCGTTTCCAAAAATCAAAATGTAAACGTTGTGGACCCTCTATAAACTACTCAGAAACACTTTGATTGGAAAAAGAATATATGTGCAAAAATGCACAGAAATGTTTTATCAGAAAATTATTCCTCTTCAAACTACGTCAACGCCGGAAACAGTGTTGGTATACATAAGTATAGGTTTTTATATGTACAAATAAGGGTGTCCGAAGCCGATGGGTTTCTTAAGGCAGAAATAAATTGAAGCGTTTTGCATACTCAATATTGGATATTCGCCGTATAAGGGTGTACGGCGCTACCATTGAATTGGGTACTAGTTCTGAAAGTTTTCATCGTCGAGATTCAGTATTTTGTTTGTACAATAGTATAGTGCTTTACCAGCAGTTTTTTGAAAGTTTTTGAATTTTTTTTTCGGTTGAGATCACTTATCGTACGATAGAATCGGTGGGTAATTCCAGATTTTTTAAATATGCTTCATCGGTTGTTTCTAGCCGTTCATCGGCTTCGATTTTCGAATATAACTCGGTTGTTGAGTAGTTTTGACTGAAGGGACCAAAGTCCTCGATCAGTTTTATGACTGACATTTCGTAGAAGTATTTGTCTTCCAAGATCCGCTCTTTTCGCACATTTGCCGACCAGCCCGAGAGTTCGGAAAAGACAAAATAGTCGCCTCGGTAGGTGAGCTCTTGCTCCATCAACGATAAAACCTCGCCCTTAAACGGGGCGAGTTCGCAATCTGAGTAATTTTCGTCGATGAAACTAGAAGCATCTACTGTAGAAACGATGTCTAATGTCCAACCCTCTCCGGCCAGGATCGTGCGCGCCATGAGCATGACCTCCTTAATTTTGCTTGCCTCGGTAAGAGGCGAAGAGATGTAGATGACCGAGTGTTTTTCTCGCAGCCCCGTGATAAAGGCATTTGTCTGTAGGATAAATCGAGCCACGGCCAACGCTAAACCCTTTGATCCGGTTTTTTCGAGGACCACACACACTTGCTCTTTTCTGCCCACTTGTGGCCTAGCGCAAACTGAGGACCACTCGGCGGCGTCGTAGCGATAGTGTATGGCCATGAAGGGACCGGATAAATATTGGGCTTGGAAAGCGTCCGCCATGTCACGGATGTATTGGGGTTTTCTTGTGTGTTGAACGATCTGAATATAAAAAAGTTAGAATTATGAAAATTAATTTAATAGTTTATTCCTCGCTTCTTAACTGGCTCAAATACCGACCCAACATGTTTTGTGCCAATTAGAGAACGTCCTTACTGTGTAACGCATAGGTGACGCTTGTCATGTTCCCTTCCGTGCACGAGCATGTACACGAAAAAGACGAATAAAACCACTACACTCCTCAATTAACAAATTTACTTTTCAAATAAGGGAAGATATAATGAGGTTAAAAACGATCACAATCTTTTATTTCATATTTTAAGTTATAAATGATGTTCTTATCACGTTTTGATTTTTAAAATATAATCAAGAGCCATATCCCCTATTCACACTTTTGTTAATATCCCAGCCCTGATTAGGAAACGTAGTGTGTTTTTAAGTAGGAGGGCCGGGATATTAACAAAAGTGTGAATAGGGGATATTTAGACCTCCGAAATGTTAAAATCGAAGACGTTTTCAATTTTTTTCAGTTTATTAAAAACTATAATGATTCGATAATTTATGACCATTAAAATTCATGGAAAACAGACCATCAATTTTCTAAAAATAGAGCCAAAAAAAGTTTGATTTTCATGTGGAATTGGCCTCATTTTTGAAATTCTAATATAATTTTAAATAAGATAACTAATTTTTAATCAAAATATAATGCTTCATTTATTGAATAATATTTCATATCTTTCCAAGTAACGGTTCCGATCGAAATAAACCCAATTTAGGTTTTTTTGCTATAAAATGCTATGATATAATCATAAAAATTCTTAATTTCTATCAATTCTCGATAATTTGAATTGATAAGGAACCTGATAGAAGAATTGTTCTCCGCTTGTCAGAGGCGAATCTTTGGCGGACCATACAACAGGATACTTGTAAGTGTTGTACGGAAATAACCAAGCAGCGCATTCAGCAGTTGAATTGTATAACGATTGGACCAAATCTGATCGATAACTTCGAACGTGTTGACAAATTGAGTTTTTTTTTCGAAAAATTTTCATTTTTAAGCGTAGGTTAACTTTCGCAGCAAAATAATCATTTTCGATCAAAAATGTGCCGGTGAAATTTCGTCTGGCAGACTTTTAACAAAATGCTTAAAAAATTAGCTTTTCGATAACTTTTTGGAAAATTTAAGATAAAAATATTGACGGAAAATTTTTTTAAAAATCCTAAATAATTTTGTCAGGTAGACTTTCGAAAATTCGGAAAAAAATTTGTCCGACAGACTTCCGAAAATTCGATAATAATGTTGCCTTCGAGAAAATAAAAAATATCAGGAACTTAAACGAATCTGATATTTTATCAGACAGACATTCAAAAATTGATAAAAATTTTTTGTCTATGCGACAATAAAACTTACAGGCCAAATCAATTCGAGATTTTGTCCAACAGCCTTATCAAAACGGATAAAAATTTGTAGTCTTTGAGGCAATTGAAATTCGTATTTCTAGATTTCACCAAAAATTGAAATTTTCGACACAATTTATCATCCAAAAATGTCTACTATTGCCAAAAAAGTTAAAACTATACAATAAAATCAAATTAACTCCGAGCCGTTTGAGACACCAAATGCACAGCAGAACAATAGAAAATGGAAATCCCTCCACCAAATGTGGGAAATGGACCATCGATGATTTATGCAACGTGAGGTTTTATTATGCGCAAATTAACACGATTTAAATAAGGAAAACGTGAACAGTTTCATAATCACATTTCAAATAATTTGCTCGCGGATAAAGTTATCAGAAACTCTTTAGAACGTGTTTGATGAAACTGATTATTTCGTGTAATTTATGCATAATAGAAAATCAGTTGTATTCCAGCACAACACCAACTCCCGTAAATGACCAGAAATCGTAAGAACTAAGATAAATGTTTAGTATTCAGCAATAAGAAATCAACTCCAATTCGTTTTAACCCCCTTGCTACGAACCCTTGACGGACAAATGTGACACGACCATTTTTTTCTCTTAAATATTTCTTATGAGGTAGTTTCGAATTAAGTTTAAAATGTTTACGTATTTGAAAAGCTTGAGAGTAACGAGAAAAAAAATAGAAAAATTAATTTTTTCAAATTTGATCGACTTGAATTTTCACGTTAATCGGTCAAAATTTTCGCATCATTTCGGATAAAATGATCATCGTGGATGATTTGTCCGTCGAGCACTCTGATTTGCTGTATAACATGATATATAAAATTTCAATTTATATTGTGTTATATACTGAGTTTGGCGGCCGAACTATTTTAGGAATTTTCCGTCGCAAACTTTGCAACTATATATTAAGTTTGAGTTCAAGAATAAGATTGAAGTTTTTACTTTCGATTATTATTATGTAGTACTTTACAGTATAGTCGAAACCAATTGAGTCAAATAGTTTCTAGCGTCGAAAATAATCATAAAATTTACAGTGAGTATAAATTGAAGTCACGACCTTCTATTGTTGGAAAAAGTGAAAGGGGTGGTTTAGCTAATCATTCACTGTATACCTCTATTTTAATATCCTTTTATCACACTTTTGTAATTATTCCGGCCCTGATAAGCAAACGTAGTTTGTTTGAAAGTAGTAGGGCCGGGATATTTACAAAAGTGTGATTAAGGATATACGTTTTTCTAAACAATTTCAAGCCCCCTTTAGTGCAAAAAAATTGAAAAGTTGATACTACCTTGATCGTGTCAAATCGTGGATTCTGGAAGCCTTTAGGAATACATTAATTTAATAAAGTCAAGTTAAGATAAATTTTATCTCTAATTTGAGGGTGGGTTCCGGAGAAAATCGATCAATTTACACAGTTTTAAAGATAAAACTGGACTCGGAATCAGCGATTGATATAAGTCTCAAAAGCTTAACCCGCTGATCCTTTGTAGATCTAACCCCCTTTTACCACAAACGCGTGTAATAAAGGACGTGGAGGTGGTTTTTTCGATTTCCGAAGTTCACCGTTCAATCCAAAATAAACGTAAGGGTCCTAAAAAGTCCCCCACAGGGATCGGGCTGATAACAAACCTAGAAGTTTAGCATTGAAAAAACTGTCGGTGTGATATGCGGGATATCGTTGATTTTTCAAGAAGTTTGAAGTACTAGTTACCTAATTTAAAGAGTGTTAGGTTAAATCAAAGGGTATAATTTAAAGATTTCTGTACTGAAATTATCAGTTCAAAGTAAAGAAACAGAATAGTTTCGTATTTAAAATTGTAAGATGATGGTTATTGGGAGCTAAAACAACAAAATCGTAAAATACCATATTTAAGAAGTTTAAGTCCGTTCTTGATATATCTACAAACAGAATTAAAGATATAAAATCGGCATATTAAAGCTCTCGTTGTATTGCGTCATAATAAATCTTGCTATTTCAATAGAAATTGGTTAAGAATCCCACTTTTCTACGGTAATCGATTCGAGAAACCAATGATCACTAGCCAAAACCGGTGAAATACCAGAAATTGGAAAGATTGACTTTCCAACCTCAAACCCAGTGTTAACTTATATCAAAACCATAAATATTGGAACGATTGTATGTGCCGATTCGGACTTATCTCAAATTCTGTTCGTCCGTATCTTGAAGCAGGTCCTATTTCAAATTTCAATTTAGGGTGATAATCAAGAAAAAACTTAAAAATATTTTTAAATAATTTGCTTTTTACTGTTAAGTTGATTCACTACTCATTGAATATAAATAAGGTTTTAACAACTTGAATAGTTTGTCGGAAACTGCGGTCACGTGGGAAAAGTGTGGGTCTCACTCCATCACATTTTCGGAGGATATAGTCATGAGTCATCTAGCTGGCTTATATAACAAAAAACCCAATTACAGCAAAGATAACGCAAATAAATAGTCATCTAGCTCATATATAGTGGAAAGTACTGTCTTTGATTTAAAAAAAAATTTAGCTGGAAATTTTTATCAAGCATCAAAAATGTAGTGAACTGTCGATGCACTTTTTTAAGATTTATATATTTTGATATGAAAAGTGCTAAGGTGGAAATAGGCAGCACGCAGTTTTTATACCAAAATACTGGGCTTTATTCAAAATAATACAAGAATTAAAACCAACATTCGTATGAGAGTTAAAATAATCAAATAAAATAATTGGATTATGACAAGAATGATCCGGAAGGAGCCGTGTGGTTTTATGGAACCAGCACAAAAACCCAACAAAGGTAAAATTGGGAATTTCATGCTGCAATTTCTGTAGTGTTCTAAAATTCATATTTTGAACATTTAAAGTCACCAAGTAATTTATGTGATAAAAACCTACACCAACTAACAATTAATGGAAACCAACTTTCGCAAAAAAAGAATGGTTTTCATAAATGGTTATGGGTTTCCATTACATGGTAATGGGTTTCCATTATATGATAATGGGTTTCCATCACATGATAATGATTTCCATTACATGGTTATTTTTGGCAAAATTTGAAAAGTTGTTTTCAACCAAAAAATTATAAAAATTTTATATTTTTTTTGAATTACAACAAACTTTTAAGAAGAGTTTTGAGCAAATTATTCACCAAAAACAGAGTTTATTTTACTCAAACATGCCTTGTTTTTCAAAAATGGTTTCCATAAATGGAATGGGTTACCATTACGGGGGTTTACATAAATGGTTAGTTGGTTTGTAATCATCATGAGTTTATTTAAGTTGAATTTAAAAGCATATATTTCTTGATAACAAGAGTAGTCAATACAAAATCAAGTTTGAGCTTTTTTTGGCTGATCAATTATGGTTCAGACCCGACGTCATAAAGATTTAATACGGCTGAGAAGTTGTCTTGCAAACATGGTGTCACCATGATGGTGATTAAAGTTTAATTCGTTGAAAAAATGAGAAAATTTCTATTTTTCAAATATAAACACAATCATTTATAACAATATTTCGACCAATTTTTACCTAAAAAATGAACTTTTCGGAACTAATCGAAAATTTCCAATTTTTCAACGAATTACACTCCGACTCAATTTGATAAAGAAAAATGTAAAAATTGATTCACCTTTAAAATGGTGAAAAATAATTTTGAAAATAAAAAAACTTTCAACTGGAGAGACAAAATAAAAATTTGTAGAGGAAAAACGTTTACGACTGAAATCTGAACTTATTGGCCTACTTCGAAAAAGTCTTAAATTCGGTATTTTACACAATAAATTATATTCTATAAATATCACGTTTTGGCCTAATACGAGACTAATTTTGTGATGAGAATAGACATGATCAGGAGGAGATAACTTTTGTAATAACGGTTCAAATCTCAGGTAAGTTTAAAAATCGAGATATTTAGACAATGAGTCGCGTTATCAGTCGCAGTCTCTTTCACACATTTATTCATTCGATCTTATCTTCTACTCAGACAAAATAATCAACTATCCAAAAATAATCAAATATCTTCACTGAAACAAAAAATAACTCCTAAATTTAATCTTAAAATGTCAAAAAGTTCTATTTAAAATTATATATCAAAGAAAAATTCGACCATGAAATAAAAGCTGAATGCGAACTTTTTCGTATTTTTTTAAAAATATTTTTTGGTAAGAGACCGGAGAAAATCCCAGAAATTCATTGGTTAAAAAACCAGCTTAGCATGATTCTTAAATATCGGGTTTTTACACGTGACTGCTTCCTTGAATTAAATTATTATCATGAGAGACCTGGCACATCTATAAAATAAAGGCAATTTATGAATCTTTCGTCTAGTTTCATTACAATTTTCAGAGCAATTTTTTCGAGAAAAAAAATTGATAAAAATTTTTTGAGCCTAACAAGTTAATAACGTACTTAATTTATTACTGACAATATCTTGAAAATGGATCAAATAAATTCGAAACTAGTCGATAGTATCTTGAAAAATGCTAACAAGTTAGTTTTAGATATTTTCTCTATAAGGAATCAATTTGGTAGTACAAATTTCTTCATAAAAAAAAGTGGCAGAAAGTGGACTTTCACAAGCCAGACTTCAAACAATCGCGTTAAATGAAAAAAATGCCAGGTCTCTGTAGGGTCCTCAACCAATCAGTGCTCCTGCAATTTCAAGTATTTTGTCAAACATATTTCACATGCATTAATAAATCTCAGAAGAATAATTATTTTCGTAATTCAAACCTATAAGAATTTTAGAACAATGTTCGCGGATTTGGCCAGCATCAGATAAGCTATGTTTTAGAAGCGCATACCTATCAAATGAATGAATTGACGCAAAAAAAAACAATTTTAGCTCAAACAACCGCGGTTAGATTTTACTTGACCGCGGTTAAATAAAATATAATGATACGAAACCTATTAGATAATGTTAATCCCAATTCGCATATTTCGGAATTTTTAATTATAAATGATAGCATGTTTGAGGGGGTTTTATGATGACGACAAATAAGCTTGGGCCAAGCATTTTTGAAGCGTGTTTTACAGCATTTTTTGGAGATAAAAATTCATAATCAACAAAGTACTTTATGATTAAGTTTTAATTTATCAATGTTTTTCGAATAAGCAATTTCATAAGAAAAATATTTTTTTCAATTTAGTTGCGTCATTTTTGCATCATTTATGATAAAAAACTATTGATAAATCTCGACAAGAAAACTTGGTAATAAAATAAAATCATTCAGTTTCGATAAGCTTTAGTTTGACGGGAAGTGAGCATGTAGAAATATTTTTGAAATTTTGTCAACTTAAAAGCTGCAATTCACATCAATTTGAAAGACATTTGGTCGAATTATAATTAACTTTTAACTTTATAAAAAAATTGTACTGTCGTGTGTGTCTATAAGGACAGGCAATTTTTTTTGGTTTTTTCATATAAAAGCAGTCCTTATAGACACATTCGACAAAAATAATATATATTTTCTGTATAAAATTGAATAACAAGTCTATTTTCTGGACTGAGAGAGTTCTAGAAACCTTTTTTGATTCTCAAAATTTTATGATTAACAGTGCGTCATTTTAATATAAAATATTATATTGTGCAAATTTGACAATTTTGGATCAATCAGGGGAAAAATATACCTCTAAAAGAAAATAAAACCCTATTAATTAGAACTATTATTCCATAATATTTCTGAAAAAATGACTGCAATTCATAATTTGAATATTTAGTTTTTCAGAGTGAAAATAACGTCAAAATCGAGACTTCGGCCTTGGCTGCAAACCTCGAATACAGCTTGACTCAAATTAATTTTAATTGAAGTCTTCCAAAAACATGCTATTTCTAACTGCTGAAAAAAGCAGATTCTTATGATAACTCAACCTATTGGAAAATAAAATTTTAGCACTTTAGCTCGAGCAGAAACTTTAAAAAAAGTTCTGTTTTTTTGAGCTGAAAAAGTTCTAGAAAGCGATAAAGCGAATGTGTAAAAAAATAATAAAAAAAAGCAGGAAATCTTCAAATCGCAAATTTCTTTCATCTTTTTCGTCATCTTTCCAAAGTTCCTATTTTTACACTTTCGCCGTTTTTAGATACAATACCATTAGGCGAATCGGTGTCATGTGAAAAAATCAAAAAATTTCGATAAGGGAGTTGTCGATGGGTTTTTCGAATAAGCTTATGAATTTTCAAAGACTATTGTCCTGATGTGAATCTAAAAATTTTATCAAAAATAATCCTATAAATTGACAAAAATAACCAAAAACCGGGTAGTTATTTTCAAGGAAGTAATATTTTCTTGATAATCAAATAATGAATATGAAATATATCGAAGATGATCCCCGTCACAATTTTTTCACTCATTTTGGATACTATCTTCGCGAATATAAAAAACCTAAGAATCACGTTTTTTAAAACATAAAAATACAACCTGCGCACATCACTCATGTGTGTGTGCAAGCTCCAGGAAATTATTTCATTTCAAGCGGAACCCACCATAAGGGATGTGCGAAGGTTGTGATGTTACTGTTTTCAAAGATTTTTTTCTGGTTTTGAAGGAAATCATCCAAAATAAAAGAAAGGTCTTTTTTTTGTGATCATCTTCAACAGATTATTGTCAATTTTTGGCAATATCTTCAATCTGATGTAAATGCACGTAAAAATCAAGGATTTCAATATTTTAGCGGGCATTTTCATCTTGAATTCTAAGGCTCCTAATATCAATTTTTTATGTTAATTCAAATTTCAAAAAGGGGCTCCACTGTCCAGAATGCAGCAGACACGCCCAAATCACATTTTAACAAACACGCGGCCAGACATAACAGGACAAAAAACAGAGAAAATTAAAACGTTATGTTTTGCAATTGATTAATTATAAAACAAATGTTATGAAATGAGAGTCTTAATGTTTTTTTAGGAAAATTGTTGAGGATTTATGTACTGGTTATGTACCAGTAATATTTTTTAAAATTTTCGAGAATATTTTTAATCAATTAACAATTTTTAAAGAAATTCTTCATCTGTGGTTCTAAGGAGTCCCTGAATTTTTCTAACCCCGCTATGTCGAAGAACACATAAGTTCCGCAAATTTGTTTGTTGAACATTTAGCCCGAACGTAAAAAAACGTAAATCAAATATACGATAGTACAGAAATTGATTTTGCGAACTTACTGAAAAAGTGTTAAAATATCATCTATTGGAAATGTTAATGATTAACAATATTATCATGAGTCATACATCATGAGTGAAAAATCGAAAATTTAAATATAACTTCAAAAATTCAAAACAGTATTTTAAATTTTTTTCTTCGTTAATGAAATTTCGTATTTTTTTTACTTTCTGAAATTATCGGTGAATTAATTTGTCCAATTAATTTCTCTGCAAAAATAAAAGACATTTTCAGGATAGAAAAGCATATACAAAAAGTTTCTGATCTGGTACACTTCGTTTATTTTCGCTCATTTGGAAAGTAAATTTGTGATTTGACGAGTGTAGTGGTTTTACTCGTCTTCTTCGCTTCCACGCTCGTGCGCGCAAGAAAACATGCCACGCGTGTAAAAATAAAGAAAACACGAGTTGACTTGACCGGTCAAAAACTTTTTATTTATTAGAATAATTTATCTTTTGGAGAGCAAAATAGTAATTAAGTAGAAAATTATGCACCCTTCAACATTATTTTATAAGTATTCTAATTTTCAAGGGTGATTCAAGGCCGTTTGCTTGTTAAAATGGATAATTTCTTGACTAAATTTACGAAAAAATATTGTGGTCAATTATGTGGACACTGTTGCTTAATTGAACGCCGGCGCCAGAGACTTTGGGGGATCGCGTGACAGGGATAGACCGCTCCAAGAATGGTTTTTGCTCGTCGATTTCTTTCGGGTTTTCAGCTGATTTTCGAATAATTTTCATGTTGGCAGCTTGTTCAAAAGATTCTATTCTCTTGGCCCGTTCCATCATGACCTGAATTAAAGAGTTGAAAATCGAGTTAGAACAAAGTTATTAATTGCACTTATTTACTGGTCAAAACGGTGAATAAAATTTTGGTAACAATTCCCACACAATTTCGAGAAAAAATGCCCAGAAATTTCGATCTGATCAATGTGATATTTTGAGGTTTTGAAGAGAAGCAGCTTGAAATTTCGAAAATATACATAATTTTCAACTGGTAAAAATCGACTTTCACACGTGAACAAAAAAGTTATCCCAATTTATTAACGGCATGGTAAATTTTAGAGAATATCTGACGTTAAATATGTAACTTATCGTTTTCCCAACCTAAGTCCATCTAAAAATGCTAACTATCTCTACAGCGTGTGTTCAAATCCCACTAATGTTGTCTGAGTGATGTCGTTAGTGATCAACTTTGGCGGTCACAATATGAAGCACCCTTGCCTATAATCATACTCAAGACAATCACTTAGACAACATTACTGGGATTCGAACACGCGCTAGAGATAGTGAGCATTTTTAAGATGGACTTAGGTTGGAAAAAGGTTTTGAAACATCTCAGGATGAAAGTTTTTTTTAATTTTTATTGTGGCGTTTTAATTTTAAGTAGCTTGAAGAATCCGGACGTGTGACAGTATAACTTCCGAAAAACATTATTTTTCCTGATAAGCCGTTCAAAAGAATGGTTAACCAGTGAAAATCTATTAAGACGGTTAATGTTTATTACCCAATCGGTAATCCCCATTAAAAATGAAATTATCTGTTCTTCATAAATGTTTTAAATCAACCGGAAAACAGGAAATTTCTCGCTGAATATTATTCTTGTAAATAATTGGACTTTCAAGGGGCTGGTGCTCGCAAAAAAATAGCTGAAAATTAAATATGATACTGAACTGACCTCAAAACCGAGTGATGGTAGGCTCGCGGTTATTTGAAGATCGATTCACCCGCTAGAGGTCGTCAAAGTGATAAATGCAAGCTATCAGATTATATTTAAGGATCTAAGAGTGTAAACAGTATACTCGATTTAATTAATTCAATTTCAAACTCCGCCTCGAAACGATTTTCTTCAATTTTATCTGGTCAATTTTTTACTTATAGATACAGTATTAATATCTTCTAAAATTAATAAAAAACTTTGACCAATAAAATGAAATATAATCATTTTGGGAGTATACATTTAAGGTCGACAAATTTTTTGGTCGACATTTTCCAAAATGCCTATTTTTTGGTATGAAAAATGCATAAGCGGAAATCAGCACCACAAGTTTATTTAAAATTTATTTAATTTAATTAATCAATTAAGAAATATTTCATCGTTTGTTCGTTTATAAAAAAGAATTTAGTGCAGTCTATGTATTTTTTGACATGCCAGTTTATATTGCACACGTTTTTTGTTGAAATTGATAGAATTTTTCCGCCTACGCAGTTTTCATATCAAAAAATATGAGTAAAAAGCCAACCAAAAAATACATACTCCTCACTTTGAGGTATAGCTAAAAAAATATCTCGGGGATAAGCTCTATGAGCCTTCTAAAAATATCTGAATTACATTACTTTGACGACCTTTAACAAAAAAACCTTTCGTCGGATGGCCTCCAGAATACCATTTATTGCTTTTGAGGCCTGTTTCCTAAGGCTGGTTTGTAGTATCAAATTTTCAACCAAATTTTTGGTAAAGCGTCTTTCTTCACGATTTTTTGCGTGGAGAAACACCCCAGTTTTCTTCACGCATTTTTGATGCGTGAAGAAAAATCCCAGTATTCTACACGCATTTTCGATGCGTGAAGAAAAACCCCAGTTTTCTTCACGCATTTTTGATGCGTGAAGAAACATCCCAGTTTTGTTCACGCATTTATTTTAAATTTCTAGATAAAAATATTTTTGATGAGAAGTTTTATTTAATTTTTATGTACGTTTTAAAAATAGAAATCAGTGAAACCTTCAATTTGTCAGAAAACTGCAAAACACAATCCTTCATTTCACCTCCAACACCAGGCTTCGGCATGCCGGGTTAAAACGGCACCCACTAGCTGAGCCTTTCCCAAAAACGCTTTTGCAAAGGTTTTTACTGTGTACACTGGGCACGAGTTTACCTGACCCTAATTCTAAATCTCTCAAGATAAGATTGTAGTTTGTGTATGAAGAAAATAATTGTGTACACTTAGGGCATGGCAAAATTAATATCGGAAAAAACCTAGAGTTGGTACGAAAAAAATAATGTTTTCACCCAAACCCTTCTTTCCTGACAAACAGTTTTTCATGATTTTGTTCTGTGTACACAGGACACAATCTTACTTAACTCCAATTTTAACCAGTTTAGCATTTAATTTAACAATTAACAGTGTTAACAGTTAATTAAACACTAAAAAATTCGTAATAAATCAATATTGTGAGATACAAATTTTTTACGAAATGCGTGAAGAAAAAACTCAAAAACATAGGTTTTCTTCACGCACAATGCGTGAAGAAACGCCCGAGACCAAATTTTTATTGGACATCTCCCCTTTAACCCAGAAATAACTTCAATTTTAATTAATTTCTTACCTGTGGGTCGGTTGGCTTGTTGTAAATGCCTCGGGCCAAAAAGACAACATCAGACTGAGTGCACCTTAAATCGTCGGTGAATCCGATAGACAAAAGCTTTCTTAACTCTGGAATGTCTAGGCGAATGTCAACAGGGACTGGGATCTCACCGCCTAACTCGTCGGACGAGTGAGTTAAAAATGGCGGGAGGAGTAGAGTACGGTTCAAACGGATTGCTACACCGATTGACTCGCGGAGACCTTGGAGCTGAGAAGACGGTCCCCAAATGTAAACTGGTGTGATAAAAAGCTTTTTTTGGTTTTGCAAAGGTAACATTTAGTGAAATTTTCTTGAAAATGTATTATTCGAACAATTAAAAAAAGAGAAATTTGACAAAAAAATTTATTTGAAAAACAACTTGTCAAAAATGGAACTAGCTGAGAATAAAAATAACGATAATGACCTTTTTTCGAATGAAATAGAACTTATTTAAAATTAAAATGCTTTAATAATACAATTTTCGAACTTATTCAAATTAAATGAAAAATAATAAACTGGTGCAAATTCAATTTTCATGAAATCAAATAGTCAAAAATAAAACTTGCTGGTAAATGAAAATGGATAAAATAAACTTGGAAAATATAAAAGAACCTGTGAAAAATGATCTTTTTCAAAAAACTCTCGAAAATTGATTTTTTCATATAAATATGTGAAAATTTAACTTGTTGCTTGAAACAACTTTCAGATTGAACTTGTTGAAATAACTTCCGTTATAAACTAAACTTTTTGAATAACGAAACTTATCGAAACGTATTCAAAAAAAATTTTTACTTATTTTGGGTCTAAATCTTTACGCTCAAAATAAAAAAAACATCGAATATTCAATATTTATGGGAGTTAGGGCTCCAAAATAAATACAAATAAGCTTAACTTGTCTGCTCACATAATTGTTTGGTAATAATGTTCAAAATTTTGATTTGAGCATAACTGAATTTAACAATTATTAACAAAAATATTTTTTTAAGTTTTGAAAACTAAAAGAACATGAAGTTAATAACGATGAAACATTATTACATTCTAATATTGTTACCAGTCAGATTGATGTCAACATAACGGAATTAACTAAACGTTGCGTTTTTACAAATAGATTATATCAATATCATTAGTAAGTTTCCTAATTAGAAATAATTAAAAAATTTGTTTTTTGAAAACAACATTAAAAAAGTGAATAATATAGAGGAATAGTTTTCTGCTACAGGTCTATCTCGGAGATCCTTACGTAATTGTTCAAGCTAGATAAATTACTTCATAGAAAAATAAAAACACTATAGATTTTTCATTTCTGCATTTTCAATTTTTTCTCACAATTATCAGATCAAAGAAGGATTTTAAGTGTTGAGTCACAACCAACGTTAAAAATTATTCATCATTCAAAAACTTTCTTTTAACATTAAAACCTCTAAGTAATCTTTAGAACTATGTAATTAAGTTTTGTTCAACATTTTGAAAATTCTAGGATTTCGGCTTTTTATCCGATTTATTTGAACTCAATCTTATTTCAACTGTGTACACGGAAATAAACCGGAAGTAAAAATATTAACATATTTTTTTATTAGTACAACATAATAAACTATTAGTAATAAGTATGTTGGTGGGGTGGCACGATGTGGCAGACTGGCGTCAATTTCTACTTACCGAAATTAATGTAGTTGTTATTTTTTGTGCTTTTATCATTAGGCTTCTAGAAAGAACCAATAACTTGTTTATTTTTTTGCAAAGCTTCATTAAAATCGCCTTAAAAATTAATCCCACATCCGGTCACCGTTGTGAAATGATTGTAATGAAAAGTGGTTTCTGAATTTTTACAGATACTAAGTATATTGAGAACGTTAAAAATGTAACGTTTGCAGAATGGGAACACTTTTGAGATAAAAATAAAATAAAAAATTTTCACATTTTTCTTCATTGCAAAAATAACACTTCCAAAAAATGTACCGGTCTGCTACATCGCTCTACCCCCTTAAAAGCGTTTGCGAAATAAAGATAAAAAATATAACATAAATATATAACGTAAGACTCTACCAAAGAGGAACATATAATATTAACGAAAAAAAACAAACACTATAAAATATTTTTACGACTCTTTATAGGGGGGTTCGTCGCATTATAGGCAAAGAGGGTTTCAATGACCAATTTTGGCAAAAGTACAAATTTGCGGACCAAACATACGCACTCTCTGATATATTTGAAAAAAATATCTTGCATCCTTAAATAAATCAAAAGTGCGATGGCTCGTCCAATTCAGAAACGTGTTTACAAAAATAACGACTATTTTTTTCAAAAAGTATTCCTCCCTAGTTTTTACGGTCAACAATCGCTCTGGTAAAATCAGGTTTTAAATTTACAAAAAATCAAAAATTTCAGCTTTTCATTACGAAAATAATATTTTTGAACTCTCAGAAATGCTTTCCTAGCCATTGTAGCAAAATAAAACGGGGGAGTACCAAACATGCTTGTAATTTTCATCATTTTTCATAAAAAAGGCATATAAATAAATTGGAGAAATGTGTTTCACGACCTCATTTGCGCGTCGCCCCTTGGGACTTATATCTATAAAATATTTTAAAATAAATTATTTAAGCACTTGTTGTGATAAAGGCCACATCTTCTACAGCCCTAGGCCAGATTAACATTCCCTAGACAGAAAATCTACCCAAATCTTCTCCGAAAAATAAGCTAAATAAGTATATCCTCATTCCTTCTATATTGTTCATAAACTATTTTTTTGCTTCAGAAATTAGCCTTGTTGTTGGTGGATATGCACAACTGGCTCCTGCCTGCATGGAAACCTTGATGCGATTCTTGGGGGACTGGCGAACTTTAAACTCAGCTAAAAAAAAATTTATCTGTTCCCCTTTAACAAATCTACAGTCACCCTGATATACCAAGAGGCCTGTACTTGTGATTATTTACTGATTTCAGTAATTATTAAGACTCATACTTTTTTCAGCATTATTGCGAATAGTAGTTGTACTATCTGCCCTTTAAAAAAATTTTAATAAATGGCTTTCACTTAATATTCAATTATATTTTTCTTCTGTAAACAGTTTCTGCCCGTATAGACTATTTTCTTTTCACTTCTCAGTAAATTCATATCAATAAAGCAAAATCAAACAAAAAAAAAAAGTATTAATCCACATCAAATTTATATTATTAGCATAAATACAAAGAAAAACAGATAAAAATACGAATTAATCAATTATTTTTCTATTGAATTTGCTTAAAAAATTGTAATTAAAAAATTATAAATAAAAAATCGAAATTTTTTTTCAATTCAGTTATTTTCTAATTTATTAGAAAAAATAATTTGATAAATGTTATATAAAAACGCATTCAGCAATGATGTAACATCATGTCACATTTTGCTTGTCACTGCTTGACCGTTCAGTCACGCGGATTTAAAATGTCTGACACCCACGCTTTTAAATTCAACGTATTGTTGGCGCGAGTTGAGCTAAAGCAAACATAAATCCCAAGCAAAAATTTAACATTGCTATATTTAATAAAATAATGAATTGTTACACAAATAATTACATAGGTTTTGTTAAGCCAAACAATACTTTGTCAAAACATGAGTGCACAAATTATATCCAGAAAACCGGTATGTTAATAACCTATAATATAATAACATAATGTTATGAACTTTATACAAAATTAAGACGAAGAACGGGTCTTAAAATAGAGCCACAAAGCTATCTTTGAGTTGCGTAAGTTCAATCATACTTATGACGCTGGGCTCAAGTTTGATAATTTTTGTTGACATTTTGACAACCTAAATCGGTAATTGTGACACTTTTTGTATAAAACCCGTGGAGAAAGAGTAATCATTCAGCTCAAGCAATTTAATCTAAAATGAACCTATGTTTTTCCTATAATTTGGTAAACAATTACGCGAAATTTCGATAAACTTTGCTCAGACAAGTTAAAATCCGGTATAATTATTTAAGTTTGGCAATTTTCTCCGGACTGATTTCGATTTAATGGTGCTTAAAACTTGGGTTCACACAACCAGATTCGGTAAACCAGTTCAAAAACACTATTTCAATAAATCGAACTTTCATGCTATTTGATTAATTCATTACAAAAAATATATGAATGAAAATGGCTGTGTAGGGCTAAACGTGAATAAATCATATCTTAAGTGAATGAGTTTTTTCGTTAGATTTTGCGGGCTAGATTTAAAGGCTAGTTTTGGCAAATTTAGAATATTGTAGGCTTTGATGCGAAAAACTAAATACTGTGGAATAAAAACTACATTGGGTGAAAGAACGCCCGAGATCCCGATTTAGCATCTAACGGCAGAACTGCGACGATGAAATGAAAACAAATAGCACCTTTGACCATTTTTTTGAAAAAAATCCCAAAACCCAAAAAAAACCCGGGTTCTTAAAATGAGCCAGAAAAAATTCTCTGACAAGATAGCTTAAAAAACATCGATACCCATTTTTAGGTTTGACATTTCTTATTTCAAATCGTCTCAGAATTTGAAAAAATGGCGTTCTAATTGGCGCCATAAAATTTGTGAGCTCGACTTTTTCAATCGCGAATCCAATCTAGAATGAGCTGAAAAATACCGCGCCTCTTTTGCCAGCTAGCGAGATGCGAGCATCGATTAACAATTTTAAGTTTGCCAGTCCCTAATTCAGCATAATAAACGCTCACACAAATATATTTTTATATGACGTATTTAACAAATGTTTATATCTTTTCCGAACGGAACTCCATCTCAAAAAACGCTTACTATCTCTATAGCGCGTGTCGAATCCAAATATTGTTGCCTTGAGTGATTATCTGAATATGATTATAGGCAAGGGTCTTGAATAATGGAACCGCTAAATTTATCGATGTGTAATCACCTCAAAAGCAATCACTAAGACAATCACTTAGACAACATCAGTGGATTCGAACACGCGCTATAGGAGATAGTAATCGTTTTTTGAGATTGGAAGTTCCGTCGGAAAAGGTTATCCTTAATAATAAACATTTGTTAAATACGTCATTATTAAAAAAATGTCTTGTGTGAGCGTTTTTGCAAGTTTCAGGTATATCAGAACACGAATAGATTTCTAAAATGGATGGAACGCATTTTGATTGTTAACAAATTCAACTTTATTTATATGAGATAAATTTCGTTCAATACAAAGCCAAAAAAATGTTCCAAATACGTTTTTTCACGGTTGTTACTAAAAACAACATTCAGAGTTAATTTACCCAAATAATGTTATTTTTAATTTGGTGTTAAAAAACAAGTATTACGATTAAGATGAATTTTTGTTTATACCAAAATAATGGAACGTTAACAGTGGGAGAATTATTTAAGACTGCTACCCATTTTTGAAAAAAATAATAATTTTTGACTTTCTATTTTTTTTGAAACAAATATTTTTTGAATGGTTAATTAATTCGTTTCTCAAATTAAAAAAAATCTGCTAATATGTCTTATTCTTGAATACAATTTTATTTTTTTAATAAAATTTCGCATTTTTTGACAATATGTTAAATTTTGATCAAAATTTTACATAAGATGGTGATAGTTAAGATTTATTCTAACATTTAATTTTTGAAGCAATCTAATTAATTTTCAAAATAATATTTTTTCTATTCAGATTATTCATTAAAATTTTTGATTTGTTAACAAAAACAACATTTAGAGATAATTGACCCAAATAATGAAATTTTATTTTGATGTAAAAAAACTATTACGATGAAGATGAATAACAAATCCAGCATTTTGTTTCTACCAAAATAATTGAACGTTAACAGTGGGAGACTTATTTGAGACTGCTAAGGACAGCAAGACAAAATTAGATTCAAGCAAGTAAAATTAGACTTGAAGGACGCCTTTTCTGAAAAAGTGACATCACTTTTCAAATTTATTTTTGTATGAATTTATAAGGAAAGTGAAGAAAAACCGCTTTTTGACTATTTTTAAAATATAAAAAGTAATTTTCTATTGAAAATCGTTTTTACTCAAAATAAGTGTTATTTTAAATCTGAGCTAGGCTGTTATCGGTTTTTCAGCATTGGAAATCTATGATAGTTATGCAAAAATGAAAAAGAACATTTTGTTCAGAACTTTTCAAAGATCGAAAAAAAATATTCGAAAATTTCAAAATTTTCGAAAAACTGACGGCTACCGATTGGCTAAAAATTGACCTTCTCCAAATAGAAAAATGATGTTTTAACCAATGTTCACCAATGTAAACGTCTGTACACTGATGTTTTAAATGTATGAAACAAGAGGATCCATAGATCCTCCGTTGAGCAATCGCATATGTCCAATAACGGCGTTGAATCTAGGAGTCAAGCGCGAACGCGCCTAAAAATCCCCCTTCTTTTACGAAGTATTTCAGAAAACTGCCAGGGAACGTTTTTCGGTGTCTTTCTTAAAAAAAACAGTTATATTTCAAATGCTGAAAGATAAATTACAGATGATTAATATTAAATTATTATTATGGAGGTAGAAATGATTTTCTTGTTCGAAAAAAGAAAACGCGTAGGCGTTTGAAATGACCTCACAATTTGTAATTTTTTTCAATTTTATATTAATTGGTTCTAATGAAGTTTCTTTTACAGAATGCATGGAATTAAGAACTACTGCAATAAAGTACTCCTATAATTAAACAAGAATTTGAAAAATAATCATAGTAATTTTTAATTAAAACCACAAACGCTCACGTAATTTGGCGATATTGGCACTTTCGGCGATAAGGACACTGGAATTTTTTCAGCTTAAAATCTTTCACCGTAAAATTAGTGCGGTTTTCTTCGGCGATATGGCCCATATCATATGGGCTCATATCATATGGGGCTTTCCCTGTAAGACGTTCGCAAGAGTTCAAAATTGAAAGCTTCTGAAAATAATCACTGTCAATTGAAAATTGCATCAAAAGATTTTTGATAAGGACCTTTTTTGTTATTAAAACATTCTTATCAAGATAATTTATATTATGGCTCAAAAGATAAGGGTAACGTTTGAAATAAACGGATGAATTAAAAAGTGATGTCAAATTTTTGTTCGAATAATTTACGTCAATTTTTGTTTTACTATGAAAAATCATTGTTAAACGGTTTCTTGATAAGATCATTTTTAATTCGTAAAACATAAATTTTGGTTAGTTTATAAACCATAATTAACAGATTTTTTATCAATGATTATTGAACATTTCCCGAAAACATGTTTCTATTAAAAACGTTGATTTCTGGAATATTTTTGTACAGTAAATCCCTGATTACAAATGAACATGTTCTTGATATTTATAAACAAAATTTTGATAAATATACTAACTTAAGTCTAGTCAAGCCAGATTTTTGCAGGTTATGTTCTGTAATTAAAAAATGTCATCAGGTAAAAATTTGAAGCCTGACGTTTCGTTGATACATAAACAAAAGTACTTTATATGAACTCGCTACCAAAAGTTACAAACTTCAGTTCAAGAAGATGAATATTATACAGGGGTCGATATCGCCGGCCCAATATCGACAAATTTTCTTAAATCGCCAAAAAACTACAGGAAATTTCAAAATTTTAAGCTTAAATACTTCCAGTGGCAATATTGCCAATTTTTTACGATATTTTTTCTTACAAATCACTTTTTCGGGGTCATTAATGACGTCATTTACATAATTTAATTTCCAAAATTTAATTTCTTTAATGTACTCGAGTTGTATTGAATTTCGATTGGCAAGAAAATTTCGGCAATATTGGCCCCCTTGTATTTTATTTAACTATATTTCGTGTTTCTGAAGATTTTGTTCATGTTGTAACAAGATAAAGCGCATACCGATTGGGCAAAAATTAATCTAAGACAGATTTCCGCCAATCAGCGCAAGTGAGTTTTTGTTACAACAGAAGGAAAATCTGCAGTTAAAACATGACATCCTAGTTTCTTGGAATTTTAAAATTATTTTTCTACAACGTTTCGAATATATATTTGTTCATTTTTGCGTATTGATGAAAAAAAGACAAAAATTTTCGGAAAGTTAACACAAAACCTTATTTAGTATTATCAAAATGGGCAAAATTTTTCTAAGTTGTCGACGATAAAAAACCACTGATTCCTCAAAAATAATTTCTAGGAGTAAATGGAAAAAAAGTTATCACTAGACGTTATATTTTCCTATCAGGAGCAAGATTGATAGTCAGTGAAAATTTCCCCGTCAAAATGTTGATAACGTAGCAAATTTAATGAAATTATTTATCACTGAACCGTCCCACCGAGCTTTTTCACGTGACATTTCGACACTGCTGAAATTGCCAATTTTGAGATTCCAAGGTTCTAAAATGTTAATCCTGCCTTATCACTAGCTCTAGTTTCTTTACGTTAATCCCATCGGGATATACCGCCTATGACAGCCAAAACAATTGGATAGAAAAAACTGATTCACTTTTTCATTTGAATACATTTGTTCTAAACCTCTTAGAGGTTACCTCTATTGAAATGATAAATTTTCAATTAATCTTTAAATTATTATATTTCAAAAATCTTTTTTTTCAAAAAAAAAGAGTTCATTACCAAAATATTGACTAAAATATGGACTAAGGGCCCTTTACCGTCAGATCGTGACTATTTGAACAATGCGGTTTAAAACTATTTGGTTGGTTGTTCCGCCCCAATCTGACCAATGAATTTGGCTTATCCTGAAATCCAAGGCTTTGATTGGGTGCTAGTCTCCGGCGTTGTTTGTATCATTCAAATAGTCACGATCTTCTAACTGAGGGCCTGAATTCATATGGTCACGCTAGAAAACGAAGTCACGTGGAAAAACATATTTTTTGATAAATTATTTGTACTATAAATTATTTAAAAACTTAATACGTGCTTTAAAAACAAGTCTGTCTTTTTAAATAAAAATATTTATTTTGCACTTTTGAAAGGTTGTCTTTATTGGAATTGGTTTTGTTTAACTCCCACCTGCTCTTTTGTGTTTCAGAACACAAACAGCAAAATTTGATTTATTGAGGTGAGCAAAGTTGAAAAAAACTTCTTAGATAACCTGAAACCGCTTGAAGTTTTCAAATGATTTGTTTTCCAGTTAAACTTTTAGGTGTCCAAACAATGTTTTTAGAACAAAATGAGACTAAACACCATAAAGATTTAATTGAAAATCAAATTTCTTATTAGTTTGAGACAATTGCCAATGTGTTTCAAAACATAATAATTATTTATTTAATATATTTTAATGTCATAAAGAATCAGTCTATACAAAAAAATAGACGAAGACTTCTCGAACAAGAATACACCGTTAATAGTTGCCGTCATACAAAAATGGTTCTAAATCAATTTTCTTAATTTCTAAATTAGCAAAATAAGCTTGAAAATGCTAAACCTTGCTATCATTTGCAAATAATCCAAAATTATTTTTAAATTTGTAAAAATAAATTAATTTTAATTATTAGTTTGGATTATGTTAACTGACCAAAATACCATATTTTGACGGTAAATGATCTTAAGTCATTGTGCAAGAAATATCAGCNAAAACGAAGTAACGTGGAAAAACATATTTTTTGATAAATTATTTGTACTATAAATTATTTTTTATCAATTATTTAAAAACTTAATACGTGCTTTAAAAACAAATCTGTCTTTTTGAATAAAAATATTTATTTTGCACTTTTGAAAGGTTGTCTTTATTGAAATTGGTTTTGTTTAACTCCCACCTGCTCTTTTGTGTTTCAGAACACAAACAGCAAAATTTGATTAATTGAGGTGAGCATAGTTGAAAAAAGCTTCTTAGGTAACCTGAAACCGCTTGAAGTTTTCAAATGATTTGTTTTCCAGTTAAACTTTTAGGTGTACAAACAATGTTTTTAGAACAACATGTGACTAAACACCATAAAGATTAAATTGAAAATCAAATTTCTTATTAGTTTGAGACAATTGCCATGTGTTTCAAAACATAATAATTATTTATTGAATATATTTTAATGTCATAAAGAATCAGTCTATACACAAAAATAGACGAAGACTTCTCGAACAAGAATACACCGTAAATAGTTGCCGTCATACAAAACTGGTTCTAAATCAATTTTCTTAATTTTCAAGTTAGCAAAATAATCTTGAAAATGCTAAACCTTGCTATCATTTGCAAATAATCCAAAATTATTTTTAAATTTGTAGAAATAAATTAATTTTAATTATTAGTTTGGATTATGTAAACTGACCAAAATAACATATTTTGGCCAAAATACTCGAGAAATTGCTCTCTTGGTTTTTAAATATATTAACATTTTAAACCGTCAAAATTAGAAAAAACCTACTTCTTAGATAAGTTATTTTCATAAATTATTTTGTGGATTAGTGAGTTATTATAAATTATGCTGTAAATTATTAATTGTATAAAAATGTCAAGACAGCATTTTTTTCTTAAAAATCCTGAAATTATTAGGAAAAATGAATTTTATTTTATATCCTTTTCCAAACCTTAGTCCATCTTAAAAATGCTTACTTTCTCTATGTCGCGTGTTCGAATCCCACTTATGTTGTCTCAGTGATTGCTTTAGTGATAACACACCGATCAAATTTGGCGGTCCCATATCAAACTCAAGAAAATCACGTAGACAACATTAGTGGGATTCGAACACGCTCTATAAAGATAGTAAGCCTTTTTAAGAGGGACTGAGGTTGGGAAACACATCGGAGATAGACACATTGTGTCTAACACAATCAAAATACTTAAAACAGAGAACATCTAGGCCGCCTACTAGGAGGGCCCTAGAGAGCTATTTCAAAAAAAAATATATTTTGAGGTATTTCATAATGATTATACGCGACAATTTCGAAAAAATGTTGTATTACAATTCTCTTGAAAGATTATTATTGCCGTCGAGTTAGATTGTTGTCTTTTGAGTAAACTAAAATTAAAAAGCGGTAACAAACGAAAACGGTTCGGATGAAAACGTGAATTATTATTTTTGAACCTTTTCGATACTTTTGATCAGGTCAAGTCTACAGATTTTTTGTAGCTCGTTGTTAAAGCATGTTTCATTTTGGACGTGAAATTATAAACTTATTTTGAGAATAAACATTAGAAGGAAATGAATTTTGAGTTCAAAATCAAGTGGAACATAGGCAGTGAACTTGAAAAATCAACCTTCTACAAATCGGAAAATAATTGAAAATTTACCATGAACAATTAATAATCAACCATATAATGTGGTCTGTTTCCTCATTTAACTAGCAAAACTGCTTCCATAATTTGATGGGAAAACATGAAACGTTGAAAAAACAAAAGTAACATCTGAAAAACAAATATTTCTGAAAACTTTATTCAAATTCCAGACAAATTTCTCATGCATTTTCATCCATAATTAACCAACGATTATATCAAAAACAGTTGATCGCTAGCAAAGTCAACCCAAAAGTTTAAGGAAATATTTTTTCGTCAGAATATTTTTTGTTGAAATTTTATTAAAAAAAACTTTTTCATCAATTTTATTTTTCTCAGATGCGTATCTATTCATACAAACCTTGAAACAACTCGTTAATTTATGCTCCAGCATCTTTAGTTCACAAAAAATCATTTTTGACGAATACCGAAATTTTCAGCCAGTGTTTTAAGGCGTTGACTAGTCACCCACTGTATACAATTATTCAATCCTTTTATGCAGGTTCCCGATTTGCTTTCGTTTTTATCAACTTCTGAAAAATTATGAGATATTGAAAAGTTTCAAACACGTCGTTTTTCAATCAACTGGCATTTTTCTTATTATTTTTATTTTTAATTTTCATTTCTGTGATATTTTTCTCATTTGAAAATGAACCAGTTTCATTGTAAGCTAGAGCATGATGAATCTCCACCAAAAATGTGTTCGGAAAGCCTCTATTTAAATATATCTTAATTTTGCAAAAATGATGCAGTTAGCTGATTGGCCGAAATAAATATGCTGAATAAAAAAATAGTTCCACCTGAGCCAATCATCTTCACGCATTCAGTTTATTTAAATTGGGCTTGCCGGACACAAACGGGCTGGAGATCCATATATTTCACATGCTTTCTTTGATTCATCACGTTCCTTTTTGTCTTCAAATATCCCCTATTCACACTTTTGTTAATATCCCGGCCCTTATTAGGAAACGTAGTGTGTTTTAAAGTAATAGGGCCGCGATATTACCAAAAGTGTGAATAAGGGATATACTCCACCTTTTTTTATATTTTCACATGTTCTATTTAATTTTTTATTTTTCCTTTTTTTTAATTATGAAGGTCTTTCACGTTGAAAAAAATATTCCATTTTTCTTTGATATTTCGTAAATATTTATTTCTGAATACTTTGCAAAACCATTCCTTTGGATCTAATTTAAACATTGGTTCAATATCTGAATTTACATTTCTTTGATAAACTTCGGGACAATTTAAATCGTCAGCTTTTCAGAGTTAAAACAAAATTCCTTTCTCCCGTCCCCCCCTTGTGGAATGATAATATTTTTATAAAATAAATTTGAAGCAGAAAACTTGCAAGCGTTGAGAGATTACACGATTAAAATATAACCATTTTTCAGAATAATGACAATTTTACTCAAAAAAACGTAAAATATCTCTATAAAGAATTTATAGTGATTTAGGGTCGCTTTTCGACCTGCAACTCATTTTTGAGTCATATTTATTGTATTTTATGAAATATTAAAAATCCCAAATGAAATTTTATTTGCGGATTGTTTGTACGGTAGTTTCTTCAAACAATTAGAAAGGTTTGGGTTTTTAAGCGCGGTTCAAAAAAAATCTGGGCAAATTTATTACGAAAATCCTAATTTTTTGTAGAAATTACCGGACAGACAATCCTCAAATTTTTTTCGGGGATTTTGAATATTTCATTAATGACAATAAATATGACTCAAAAATGATGTGCAGGTCAAAAAACGACCCTAAATCACTATAATTTCGTTTGTTGGATATAATGTAATTAATTAACTTTTCTGAGTTAAATTATGATGAAAAATAATTTGTTGAATAATAACCTAGTTATTATGGTTGACAATTTGTGATTAATAATAATTCTTAATATCTGATGTTTAATTAGTAAAACAGTGAACTCATTATTTTGGTCGATGGGAACCCAAACATTTTTAACAAGTTTCCTATCGTGTCCCCCTTGTACATTGTAGAATAATATTGGTGGCTATAAATAATGGTTCATAAAAACTAGCCTGAATCAATAGAGTTTAAGGTGTAAATCACGATTACTTTTTATCGTTTAATAATCAGGTCACATGGCAGTCACTGTAAAATTTTAAATTGAATTCGCAAAGCTTGAGGATAACGGGTTAGAAAATTAATTAATTTCGANATTTGAACGGCTGGGAAATTGTGAAATTTTGAGCGATTTTTCAAAACAATGAAACACTCAGTGTGACTCTTACTTCAATCGTCAATAGCTTTTTCAAAATCCCACAAAATTGATTGAAAATTTATAACTTGGTTAAATTTCCAAAATAAATTTACTAATTTTTCCGGTTTTCCTGAATATTTGCGAGTACTTATACATTTTGAATGTAATCTGTTACTTTCTCATGGCCAGATTATTGATCAATATTTTAGAAAAAAAATATTTTGAATTTGTTTTCCGAGTGTTCGTATTATCTCAAACAAATAAATTACTCAGAGGAACGCTCGACGGACAAATCTAGCACCTTTTTTTAAACTTTCACATGTAAGTTTGATAGCGGAGTCAAATATAAAATTATGTAATTCAATCTATACTTCTATTTGCGTCAAAACCTTTTTTTCCCAAAATAAAAATAAAATCCATCATTCAGAAAATTACGTTTTCAAAAACCCATTTTTACATTTTTGAGAAAGCAGTTTGAAATGATCGATTTGTTGTTAATTGGTTTGTTTGATTAACGTTTAAATTAAAATAATAATTTATGATTTTATTACAAGTTCTAAACGGAGAGATAATTTACTGCGTTTAAAAGTGGTAAAGCTCTATCTTAGATCTCTTAATTTCCACCGATTAAAAATTGCATAAAAAGGTTCTCATGTATCGTCAAGATATTATGTGTCCTATTCTTTTAAAAGATAGGCTGTTCGCCGTTTTCAAATATATAACAATTCTTTCCAAAACATTTTAGATAAAATATATGTTAAAAAAAGTATGAATAAAATCAGTTTCTCAGTATATCTGTTTTTAAAATGTTGATAATTGGATTGAAAAATATTCACGAATTGAATTTTTCTCTGAAATATTGCTTTACTTATTTAGGAAGACAAAAGGGGGTATAAAAACTGCAAGGAAACAGTTAGAATCGATTTTGATCGGTCAAAAAAAAAGAATTTTCAAATTAAATTTTGCGGGATTGTTTTCGGCGAAATTTCTCAATCATTTTTCAGAAAACCGTGAAAGTGTTGACATGCGTCTGACATGTTATTCCTAAAAATCATTTAATAAAATTTCGAAAAACAAGATGACTTATCGACGATAAGTTATCGTATATTATTTTCCCAAAGGAACTTCATCTCAAAAATGTTTACTATCTCTATAGCGCGTGTTCAAATCCCACTAATGTTGTCTTACTGATTGTCTTTAGTATGAATCATACTGTATGTAATATCAAGAATGCTTGATATTGGAACCGCTAAATTTGATCGGTGTGTTATCACTCAAGCAATCACTAACACAATCACTTAGACAACATCAGTGGGATTCGAACACGCGCTATAAAGATAGTAAACGTTTTTGAGATGGAGTTCCATGGAGAAAAGGATATAAAGAAAACACGATCACCGCAAATATGCAAGAGTTCTTTTAAACGGTCAAACAGCTGAACGTTAACTGATTAACGAATATCATCCTTGGCCGTTGCGATGATTTTTTACCTTCATTATGTGTACAAAAACTGTCGTCTTGTATCCTTGAAACCAATCCCTGCATGTTTCAAATTAAAAAAAATAAAGTCAAAAAGTTCACGATCGAAAAATTAAAGAGGCTTAAGGGGGTATGCGACTCTGATTAAATAAAGGCCTAAGAGGCATTAAACATGCTTGAAATGGATACGGGATGATAATTAAGTGTACTAAGAACCCAATCATCAAAAAAAAAGTCAAAATTTTTGCATTTTTTGAATTTTTCTAAGTATTTTTTTTCAAAATTATGTTCAAAAAGAACGTTTGTGTCATTTGACCACTAAAATTCAAATATCGGGTTGACGTAAGCCAATTTCTCTTCAGTGTTTTCCCCAGCTTTATTTTGAGTCTATTTTCAAAAAAAATCGAAGCACATTTTTTTTGGAAAATGTTCACTGACTTGAAAAATTCTTCTTTTTGAGTTTTTGGGTCAAATGTGCAAAAAAACGTCACTGTGAAGTTTATTTGTTTTGAACCAGCTTTTGTAAATTTTGAGATATTTCCAATTTTAACCTGGGAGGAGATAGATTTTGTCGGCGTAAATGTCCAAAAAATGGTGGTTTTTGCATGTTCTGAGAAAAATATAGCACTAATCGACAAAAACGCCACTGTAAAGTTTTGATAGTGATCTATAGTTGTATTAAAATTAAGGTTTTTTCATAATAAAATCTGGGAAGGATAGATTTTCCGTTTTGCGTTATGTCTTCTGTTTCGCTTATGTGTCACGGAGTGTAAGATACAAAAAGTTTTGGCACATTTATGACGCAAGCTAAGGCTAGTTCTACAATTGGCTATCTGCAATAATATCCTTGAAGCAGTCCTTTGGATATATTTTTCGAGATATGTCAAATTACGTCTGGGATACCTTAGGGGGTATATCTTGCAGTTTGAATTATTCACGGTGATATATTCTGAAACTAAAAGCTTATGGAAACGAAAATGCTTATTTGTAGATCTTCCTTGTCTTGCGAAAAAGTACATCACAAATTTTTTTGACCATTACCCAATAGGTACAGTATCGTAACAGTGACATTTTCCAAACTGCAAAATCTATCTCTCTCTGACGGTATATCAATTGAGTTCAAATTTCACAGATTAGTAACGGTAGTATGTCATCTTTTAAGGCGAGCTTTTATTGATCCGGCGACTGAAAATTCTAAACGCCAAATAACCGACGATTTTTCAATTTCAGATTCAAAATCTTCTCTCCGCGATATATTTGCCAAATGGCTCAAATTTTTTCAAGTATTCTCTAAACATTTGTAAGAGATAAAGGCGAGCTTTTTGCAATTTCCAGCGAAAACTCGAAATATGATTTTTTTGGTCATTTTCGAAAAATTTACGAAAAAAAAGTGCTTCGATTTTTTCGAAAGTAGGCTCAAAAGAAAGTCGAATTTTCGAAGTATTTAGTGGTCAAATTCGAGCAAACGTTATTTTTTAATTCATCTTTTTAAAATACTTAGAAAAAATCAAAAATGCGAAATTTCGAAAATTTTTTTGATGATGGTTTTTAGTACACTTATATTCCTCGTATCAATTGGAGCATTTTTAATGCCTCTAAGGCCTTTATTTAATAGACAGATAGACCCCTTAAGATCTGCTTTAGAAGGCAGCTTTATTTTAATTTCGATAATCTGCCAGATTTAAATCTGGGGTCATGCAGTTTTTTTCATTTACTAAAAATCTTATAATTCACTTTCGTGTTCCTAATGAGCTCAAAATTTAGTTCACTTTTTGGATCACCTTCTGAATCTTTTCGACCCGTGTCGATCAAATTAGGACTTAGTAAAATGCCAACAGCGGCCTTACAGAGTACAATTCATCGCTCTCACTACGAAACTGAAATTTTAATTAAAAATTCTATGAGAATTGAGGTTTCTATTTACTTTTTATTAAAATTTTTACCGCGAGGTGAATTTTTGCGAAATTAGGTTTTTTATTAAAAAAGGTTCAAAACTTTTAATTTATAAAGCATGCACAGATTTCAGTATCAGACATTGAACTTATAAATACTTTAAATTTCCGATTCTGGAACCCGAGATTTTTTGATTTAATTAAGTCCTGAATATTTCAAGAAAAAAAATAAAGATAAAATTTTTGAGCATAATTAATTCGAATAATTTCAAATATCTTGTTATATAATTCAAAAATATAGCAAATAACTCGCAACAATTTAAACTATTTTAAATGACCCAAATTAGTACGATCAAAAATGTGTGAAATAATGAGCCTTGATTAATCAAAATTATAACAAAATTTCTTTTCATAATCTTTAATCTGAAAAAATATCCGGTTCTCGTTTGAAAATTAAATTTTTACCACAGTAGATAACCTACGCTCATTCGTAAGCTGACCTCAAAGTTTTGCTCGATGATTCAAAAAATGCAATATTAATGACTTTAAGGTCGTCTGCTGTAATGAAAATAAATCTCAATAAATAAAACGAACACTTTTCAAAATTTTTTCACATTCTCTTATTTTAACAAAAATCAAATAAATTGCTGTCTACGTAAGCCGGAAATGATACTTAAAGATTTAAAATTCACGGCTCTCTAGCGCTAAAAGACATAAGATCGCCGCCAGACAAAACTTTGGGCGAATTAATCTTAACAAAAATACCCAAAACAGCTCTGAAATTAGGGGGTGCTTCAACTCGTTACCCACCGTATTCCAAATACTGTTATCCCAATTTTGAAAACGTCATCCCACATGTTCTGACCTAGTCGTCTTTTTTGTTTTAACTCTTTCCTGATAATAGCTGATAATCTGTTGGTTCGTATAATAATTTATCTGTAGTTTCTGTATTTGGTAAGCTAATAGAGCTGACTGTCTGTGATAAGAGGGCAATGGCCACAAAAAATTTCGACATTGTTGATCTAGAATTAATTTTTCCTAAAATTTGTTTAGTGGTCAACATTCGCCAAAACGCTCCGAGAAAAGAAATATTTTTGGACTCGGAAATTGTGGAAATGGGGTTAAAGGAGGGAGACAAAAAGTCAGCCAAAGTACCGGTTATAATCGAAAAAGTAATAAATGAAATAGTTTCCGTCAGTATAAACTGATTTAAAATCTCTTTAGTGAAAAAATCGGGCTATTTTTCTTTTTTAGTTTTTCGTCGGAGTTTTGTATTTTTTAGTTTTGTTTTCTTAGTTTTTTAATTAAAAAATTTTCGTCGAGTTAGTCCAGTCGGAGGCGACGATTCAAATACGGTATCGTATGTTTTTGTGTCTTCTTTTGGATGGAAAATGTCGTTTTTAATTGATTTCAGATCTAAATATAAATGTTAGTTAATATGAAAAATTATACTTAGTGACCCAACTTCACGATACATATGTTTAGTGACCCAACCAATTTAAATGCGGTTTCATCAAGAGTTGATCAAGTCTCAGTATATCTGATCATTATAAAATAAGTCAATTGAAGGTTATAACAAACCAGCAAGCAGGTTTAGTTTTGAACTTCAGATACAGTGGGTGATCACAACCTCAAGGTTTCGCAAAAACGTACTAGCAGGCAAGGTAGTTAAAGCCTATGACTCATAAGTCGCTAAAAATACAATATGCCCAAAACATGATGTTTCAACTATTTAGGGGGCTATAAATAGGAGGTACTTAGGCACAACACCCACTGTTATCATCTACTTTAATTTTGTTTTATCTAATTTTTTTCTTACCAAACTTGAAAAATTCTGAAAAATAATCTGTATATTTCTTCTGACACGTCTCTAATCTTAATAAAATTCGGTGTAGAAGAAAATACCCAGAAAACTTCGGAAGTAAAAACTGCCTCAGGCCAAACCTGGACAAAAAGGGAGGTCTAAAATGTGCCAACGAAGTTTGGCCGGTCTAGGCTTGGCGCAGTTCCAAAAATAAAATTTAATTACAAAATTACGTATGAAAAATAAGAAAATACGTACAAGTTGACTATTTATGTTATTTTTGCTTAAAATCAGTAAAAGGTGAAATAAACCCAGAAAACTGTTATTCTATTTTTGTTTCGTGAATTTTCGAGAGACGAACGATTAGAAAACACACATAAATTAGAATACTATATTTGTGAAGAGTAAGCAACTCTAGAAAAAAAGTAAATTAAATTTACATGTCTTGAGTTCGTGGCTAACTTAATTATGTATTCTGATGCGGTGAAAATAGGTTTTCAGTGATTTCAGTTCAAATGATGAATTTTTGGGTTTCAGTACTCCAATACAAGTACTGTATATTTCAATAAAAATTCTGAAAAATCTCAGAAAAAAATTTCTTCTGAATATGTTTTATTTTTTTATTGTCATTACTATATTTTAGAATTGTCGAGTTTTTCTACACGTAGATATTTCTGCCATAATTACAAAAAAAGCGAATACGATTTTAAATAGTAAATTTCCACTGTCAAGCATTTGTTTCGGGTTACTTTAAGTCGCTAGATATCCCCTATTCACACTTTTGTGAATGTCCCGGCCCTGATTAGGAAACGTAGTGTGTTTATAAGTAGTAGGGCCGAGATATTCACAAAAGTGTGAATAGGGAATATAAACAATAAAACTAATCAGTTGTTAATCAGTTAATAATGCCGTTTCTAGAAGACCAAAAATTTGGCATCTTTTTTTTGTGCATGATGAAGTAATGCTGTGTCTTCCAAAATACGATTTCGTGATTCACCTACGCAAAAATTCAAAATGATTTTTTTGCTATATTGAAAAACTAGATAAACAGCAACCTCAAAAATTAAAAATATCTTAATCAGACGACGGCTACTATAATTTGTATTCTCCTAATTTTTTATATCCTGAATTCCTTTAATAATGGAAATTCGGACGACCAACCCCTCAAAGCGCAAGCAGTCTGAACCATCGGTCCTTGTAAAGCACACATGTAATGGGTGTTTATAAAAAGGTATTACTGCGGTTAACTGGGCGCCGTTGAGGGGAGATCTCCATGAAACTCTATATCTAAGCTTTTGACTTTTATTTCGTTTAACATTACGTAGATAATCTGCATGAGAGACTCTCATTGAGAGTATAATAATTGCTTCGATTATGTCCTTATAAAATCATTGTCCGAGATAATCAAAGTTATAGAACAACTTGAGATTAAATAAGGTTTTTAATTTGGCCAAAAATGTCCTCTTAATTTTGTGACTGACTCAGATATCAATATTTGTGGTTGATCAGAGCATAATTATAACGATGTTAACCCCCATCTGCAGAATTTTCAAAAAGAATTATAATTAAAAATTTCTCAATTCAATAAAAAAAATGTTATTTTCAAATTTTCTTAATTAAATTATAAATTGAATTTAAATTAAAAATGTTTTAATTTCTCAATTTAATTAAAAAGATTATTAAAATCGAGAATTTTGCAATTTGATTAAAAAAAGAATTTCGAATTTTTAAAATCGGGCCAAAATGTCCTCTCTATTTTGACTCAGATATCAATATTTGTGGTTGATTAGAGCATAATTATAACGATGTTAAATATCGACACGCCTTATCGGCGATAAGTTATCGCTCATATTATGAGAAGAACAAAAAAAAATTATTCAATTTTTATCTCACAGGATTTGCGATGGAAGTTATTACTGAAACAATGGGATTGATTTTTTTAACATTTATTCTAAATAAGTATTGTATATTTTCGGTGTAAAGTTCTGAGATGTTGGCCAGAATGAAAATGTCAAGGATACATTTTCAAGTGTTCATTTTCACATTAACCAATTTATAATTATATAATCAAAATTTTACACAACACATTTGAAATAATATACCTTTAAAAAAATGGATTTTCAAATCTTTACATTTTAAAAAAACATCTCACAACATCAATTATGTTGATATTTTAAAATTGATAAGATTGACATTTCAAGAATAAATTTAAATTCGCAAGAATAAGATGAACAAAATTGAACATTTGAAACAAACAAATAATCTAAAAATTATATTTGACAAAAATCGACAAGAAAAACTGTGAAAAATTATACATTATTATTATGATCTGATAACAACGACATTTCTGTTCTGATATTTATAAAAAAAATACTTTCAGAATTGGAATTGCATAATAATAACACTGTCAGTTGTCGCCACATTCAATTTTGGGTCAAATCGGATCAGAGCGGATTGCTTATTTTGTTACCAACCCCTGATAACTCCAATAATTTAAAAGAAAAACTGTGCTCTATAAGTTGTCAAAAAATTGAGTTTTTTTTTTTGTTCATTCATTTTTTAGATTTTGACTAAACGATAAACCGGATGTCAGAAAGTGAATAAATCAATTATGTTATATAATAGTATCAAACCCCGGGCACGACCACAGCATTAGATAGATACTTTGTAGTTATCGTATATTGAGAAATACTTAAATGTATTCTAAATATGTGTTTCGTACAAAAAATTCGAATACAGCCTTAAAAAAAAATTGAATACAGACATTCGAAAACTTTTTCTATAAAAAGACAATTAATTAACACATTTCATAAAATTGACAATTCATTAAATGTACATTTAACAAAACGAACTTCGAGGATATATACATTTATCAAACAAGAAGACATCAAAAAACATTTATTAATCTTTTAAATCGCTTTATATGGTTAAGATCTGTCCAAACACGTTATTTTTGGTAATGTAAATTTCATGAAATATTTTTTGAGACAATTTATATCTCATAACAAAGTTCCTTGTCGATATTTTATATTTCCGAGAGTATCAAATTCAGGATGTCTCAACTTCCAAATTTGGTAATCCAAATTTTAAAATGCTTTACATTCAAAATGTTTTATATTCGAAATGTCTGAAAATCAGAACTCTTAAATGAAGAATTTTTTGGGCAATTTATTTCATAAGGATAGCTTGCTAGGTAGTAAAAATAGAATTTGTCGAATTCAGCCTTTCGAAACTTGATCATTTATTTTTGCCTAGTTGCCTGCAACAAAATTATAAAATGATGAAAAAAAATTTATTATATAATGGTTAACACGTCATATCATACGAGTTTTTGACACCCTCTACTTGTCTCTCCTGTATAAATTTGGTTCAAAATCCTATTAATTCATCAGATAACGCATATTACAAAACGTATTAACGAAACCATAATATACATTTTTATACGCTGTATGGTTTTATTAGGCGTTATTTTGATACCAAAATCCGATCAACCAAAATTTTGATCGTATCTAATTTAAGGAACTTTGGACAACTTTATGGCACCGGCAAACCCAAAAAGATTGAAAATTGAAACTAATATTTTCATGCAAAGGTACCAAAAATATCACTTAGTTGCATCATTTTTGCTGTACGCAAGGCTCAAATAAACCCTTTTTTATCAGGTAAATACGACAATTTATTGTCAAAAAGTGTAAATGGAGGGCTATTTAAATTTTGAAAAAAATTGAAAACATTTCAAAATTAGGCTGAAAAATAATACATTTCAAAACGGGACATTCAGAGTTCAGAAAATGTTGAAAATGGAAAATTTGCATAATTGACATTTGATTAAAGACATTTAATACAAGTATTTGAAATGTTTATTTTAAGGTAACCGATTTAAAATCCAGAAAATGGGACATTGATTGAAGACATAAAAATCTTCCATACGAGGTCAATTGCAAATGTTTTTGAAGTTCTTAATTTTTCAACAGTGATCTTTTTAATATTCTGATTTTATTGTAGAGGCTTAGATTTGATTAAAATAAGTTTTATCACATACAGACAAAAATTTGAAAAATTAACACAAATGATAAAAGCCAGCCAAGCAACCAAAAACATTAGTCAGAATTATGGAAACATGAAACATCGATAATTTTTTCTAAACGATTAAAAATAAATATTCAAAGAAGACTGGTAGACAAAGAATAAAAAGAAAAATTCAAGTAAGTGTTTAAAAAAAATGTTTCAAATCCTTGGTGAATATACATTTATAATAACCCGTTAATTATATCGAAATTCTATTAATTAGAGTATGTTCAATGTCACAATTTATACAGTCCCCCCTTGCTTTATTGATCTGAAATTAAGGAAATAATATCACTTTAGAGTGAAAAGATACAATTATCTTTTATGCATTAAAAGTGTTCGCTACTCTAACCATGCATGTTATTATATATTCTTACGTCTTAAAATATCACAAAACACTCTAAAAGATGAAGTTAGTGCTATATCAAAATCAAACCTCTAATTTCTCACCACATACTATTGAAGGTTAAATTTAATGTTGAAATAAATTTCGATTTTGAATATTTTTGAAAATGTTCAGATTTTTTATAAAAGTTTTCCGTAAAATGAAAAAATTACTTTAATTTTCTCCAATTTTTTGTTCAAAAAAATGAAAATTTTCTAGAGTACAAACCGGACAGTACTTGCCATAATTGATGACAATTGTTAAGGTGTAAGGGCAAAAATAAGCAAAAACCATTAAATTATGGCCATTTTCAACTTGGTCGAAATCAACGATTCTGGTTGGTTTATTAAATGGGAATTGCATGAAATGATCTTTAAAAAGTTCTTTATTTAATGAGTTAACATTATCCGAATAGGTGGTCTTCATATTACATTTTTCTTCTGCTCTTAAATCTTTTCAATAAAGTTCAAAGTTATTGAAAAAAATTGCGATTTTTTGTGCGACAGCCTAGAATAAGCTGCATTAATATGATTAAGGTGATGAGGTCAAATTAACGTGAACAGGTTTACAAGCTGAAATTTCAAATAAAAATTTTTAAAATATTAATTTAAAGAATAAGTGTTATTGTAAATACTTGCTGTCTCATAATCCGGACCATCTAAAAATGAGTTTCTCCTTTGGAGCTGATAAGGCTGATTAGTCGTCTCGGTGTGAAATTATCGAAAGTGTAGCTGGTAGTTTTGGTGGAGTCATTTAGCTACATTGAGCGGCCAACTTGCATAACTTCCTTTTAAAGAGGTAATTGCCGCTAAATCGATTTGCAATATTTAGTATATTTTATAAAAAACTTATTATTTTGGTCGAATAATTTAGCGTAGATTTTTCGCCAATTTTTTAGCAATCATTTTTGTATAATTCGGCTTTGAAAAACGACTCATCTGATTGAGTTTTTAGATAGCTCAAATTGAAAATAAATATTAAAAAGAAAACTACATTAAAAAATGGTCCAAATCCGACCATTTTCCCCAGTTTTTAAACAGAAACAAATATTAAAAATTTCAGTAATCTCAGAAAAATATTAACAAATATTTTCCCACTAAAAAATTTTCAATAAACTTATTTTTTTGAAAGACAATTTCTCCCGCATTTTTATCCTATCAATGATCGCGATAATTAATCGGGATAATTCCGGAAATGCTATTGCGTCGACACACCCTTAAGTAGTGTCATTGAGTCAACTCACCGTTTAATCCAGTACTACCCAATTAGAACGAATGCTCGGCCGCGAATCTAAACACCGGAACCGATATCAACCGTGCTAGAACTATGTTTGACATCAAAATTTATCGTCAATATGGAAACTTGACTTTGGCGATATCTTTCGAGGTGTACTAAAATCAACAATGTTTATTTTACTACGTCTAGATCTATCCAAATTAGCGAATACTAATTTTCGGCGATTTCAGTTTATATATATTACGGTACTTGCTGGGGCTTTTATGCCACTTTTTGAAGCCAAAATTTTCATATAATTCGGCTTTTGACCACGACTTAAGTTTAAGATTGCTCAAACTGAGCAAAAATATCTAGTGAATGATAAAATTAAAAAAAGTGGTCCAAATCTGACTATTTTAGATTTTTTTCTGAGATTACTGAAATTATTTAATTATCAGTTTTTGTTATAAAATGGGTAACTATGGTCTGATTCGGACCTTTTTGTCGTTATTTTTTTCGAGATATTTGTGCTCAGTTTGACCTATCTAAGCTTTCAATCGGTAAAAAATCATCTTTGAAATTGCCTATTAGCTTGTAATTCAAAAGTTTTTTGAAAAAAATTTAAAGAAAAATTTCTAGCTGAATTAACATAGGCAATTTTAAAAAGCGTTTTTCATTTTCAAGCAGTTGTTGACAATTAAAAAAATTTGTAGATAACATTATATTGTTTCCAGAGCTACAATTTAAACCTTTTTTAAAAATTTTAAGCAAAAACCTTATAAGTTATAACCGAGATGATATTTACTGTATTTTGAAAGACAATGAACTTTTGCCTGATAAAATTTTAAATAATCGTTCGGAAATCAAATTCAAATGAATTGAATCGGCTATAACCAGAAAATATTTTTTTTCAAATAAATAAAAATCACTTAAAATTACCACCTTAATCCGAATCAGCGAAATCCAGCTAAATGTACTTTTTCTCAGATTAAGTAACTGTTGGTTATATCGATAACGGGCCTCCTGGCACTTATTAGCTAGTTTTGAGCCAAATTTTTCATATCATTCGGCTTTTGAAAACGACTCATCTCATAAAGTTCTTAGATAGGTCAAACTGAGCACAAATATTAAGGTTATAATTAAATAAAAAATAGGATCCGAATCGGACCATTTATTTTGTTTTTTCTGAAACTACTGAAATTGTTTAAAAATCAGTTTTTGTTACAAACAATTGGAAAAAATGGTCTGAATCGGACAATTTTTTCAATTTATGTTTTTCTGAATAATTTTGCTCAGTTAGAACTATCTAAGAACTCAGTGGTTTAAATTTTTTTTAAAATGTTGGCTAAATAACTAGCTTATATTCATTAAGGAAGAAGGTTGTTATTTTCTAGTTTAGTCTAGTACATTATGTACGTTAAATAGTTCGAATGTACTAGATCAAACTAAAAAAACCTTCTACATAAAGGAATATGTGCCAGGAGGACCCGTACCCGATATAAATAAAAAAAAAGGGCAGAACTAGTTCATCGCGTAAAAACACACTTTCGATAATTTCACACCGCGATACGGCTAATCATCGGCTATTGATTTGCCAAGGGGAAACCCTAGCTTTTAGATGGCCAAACAGACCAGATTAAGTTACAAAGATGATAAGCTTTCTTTCTAAGAAATGGTTTAGTTTTGGTACTCACACTGACGTAAGAAACTGACAGCAAATCACACTTTTAAATATTTTTTCAAAATTGATGTGAATTAAATAAGGTTTAAAATTTCCAAAGAAGGGCAAATTTTACTAATTTTTTCACGAATAGAGATAATTAAAAAAATGTAACAAAATATGTCTTGATGAAACGAAACGTCGGTTAAACCACGAAAAAATTGAAAAATATGTTTTGTTTAACAAAATTGTTTTTTAAACCTATGTTAAATTCTTATTGAATGTCTCAAAAGATAATCGGAATTTTTTTTAGAAAACGTATCCCGTGGAACTTATACGTCAGGGACACGTCCAGGACGTGTTTTGATTGGTCAATACACAAAATTCAATGTGTACCGACCAATAAAATTACACGATTCTTGACGTCGCTGACGTCAAAGTTCTACGGGACACGCAAGTATATCTTAGATATCGACCGAATCCGGAATTTTCAAAAACATCTGCAAGATATATTTGTTAACAAATATTTTTTTACAAAAAATTCTTCAAGAAGCATCTTTAAATTAAGAAAATGTTCGAAAATTTATTTTACGAAGAAAGTTAAAATTTGAAAAATGCTTTTTTCGAAATTATTGCATTTCTTCGATTTTTCCAAGTATTTTCTTAAAAATGAAGTTAAAAAATATTGTTTGTTAAAATTTGATCACCAAAACCTCAATATATCACCTTGCCATAAGCCAACTTTCTGAACAGTGTTTTCGAGACTTTCTTTTGAGCTTATTTTTGAGAAAATAGAAGCTCATTTGTTTTCGGAAATTTTTTCACGTGACCTTGAAAAAATTTTATTTCGGATTATAATCAACAAGTTCATATGAGCTTGAGCTTAAATTTTATAAATGCTTCAAAGAATACGCAGAAAAAATTTGAGCCATTTTGAAAATTTATTTTCGGAGGAGATAGAGTTTAAAGTTTACGAATACCAAAAACCTCGATTATTTGGCATTCTAGAAGTGGTCAGACATCGGATCAAAGAAAGTTTGCGCTTTAATTTCGGCATGTTATCGTTACATCAGTCATACAGTATCATACTGTATGACTCATACACCTCTAACTGGAACACCTTAATTTTGAATTTGCGCCTAATCTAAAGGACTTTTGCAGACAATTTTTGAGTTGAAAGATAGCGTTTTAAATTCTCGTTTTGATCAACTTAAAACGTCTATTCATAGCGCTTCAGATTGAGCGCAAATTCAAAATAAAGGTGTTTCAGTTAAAGACTGTTCGTATTTTGTGAAAATTTGAGCTAACTTAAATATATCGTCTCGAAGGAGATAGAGTTTGAAGTTAGGAAAAAGTCTCCTTGTAACGATGCCGTAACTATAAGTGTAATCATCGAAAACAATTTGTGATGTACTTTTACGCAAGATTAGGGATATATCTACAAATCTGCATTTTCGTTTTTTACATTAGCTTCTAGTTTGCAGTATATTTCACCGAGAAAATTAAAAATCAGAGTCGCATAACCCCTTGAATGTTTGTTGAAAATATATTTCTTGATCGGTGCTTTAAAGACCAATAGAATATTGACAATAGTCGGTGTGAATCAGATTTTAGCAACAACTTAAATCGGGAAGAAAAATGTACTGTGATTTCTGTCTATAAGGACAGGTGAGAATTTCTCAAATTGTCCTTATCAATCTATCCTAAGCTATTTTGCCACATTTTTTTTTGATAATCATAAATTTTTCCAAAAAATATTAAAACCTTTTTTTTGTTTTTGCTCTTCAGGTGAAATATTTTTCCCAAAAGAGGGACGGACCAAAATCAAAAAGCGTAGGTTTTGGCCATATTTTCCTCAAATTCTCCATATGGAGGGTGTCCTCATAGACAGAAATTACACTAACACTGTATATTGAATACTTGATTCGTTAAAAATTATGTTCGAAAGTTGATATACAAAAGCTAATGGCTGTCTAAAAAATCAAGAGGTTTCGTTTCTGGGTATATTTTGGGATATTAACGTCATGAACCTTTAAATATGGAAAACATGACAGTTAAAATAAACGTGAAAAAAGGTAACTATTTTTTGTATAGACTAAAATTTTTACCAACATTTTTTCAATGATGCTTGCTTTATTTAGCGTACTAGTATTCTAAATTCAACACTTTGGACCAAACATTATCAAATTAGTCCGAAAGCGTTGAGATTCGGAACTTAATCGATTGTATATTAATTAAAACCAGCGTAATTGGTTAATTGCATTTTTAGAATAATAAGCAATTTACTGACCATTTTTCTGTTGTCTCACAAAATAAATAAACCATATCTATTACGGTACTTGCTGAGGCTTTAATGCCACTTTTTCATCCACTATTTTATATTTCGGGTTTTGAAAACGACTCATCCGATTGGGTTCTTAGATAGCTCAAACTGAGCGCAAATATTAAGAAATAAATAAATTTAAAAAAATTCTGAATCAGACCATTGTCTCTAATTGTTTAACAAAAACTGGTAATTAAAAAAGTTCAGTAATTTAAAAAAAATGGAAAATGGTCCGATTTGGACTGCCCAGTTTGTTTTCATTTACTCACATCTCTCAATTCACTTTCTGTTTTCGTAGCGCTCACATGAGTTAAGCTTTTTGCGCTCCACTCTCTGCATCTTTTCGGCCCCGTGCGAATCCACATTAGGACTTCTAACACATCACGAAGCGCCTTACAGAGTAAAAATGTCGCTCTCACTAACGAACAGAAAAATATTTAATTAAAAAAAATTTATGAGAATTGAGGTTTTATTTTACTTTTTAATTAAATTCTTCCGCGAGGTGAATTTTTGCCGAATTAGGTTTTTTATTAAAAAAGGTTCAAAAACTTTAATTTATATATAAGCATGCAGAGTATTATCAGTATTAAGACATGTGAACTATTGAATATTTAAATTTCCGATTCTGGAACCCGAGATTTTTTTGATTTAATCAAGGTCTGAATGGTGTTCAGAGAAAAAAATAAAGCTTAAATTTTGAGCATAATTAATCGAATAATTTAAATATCTTGTTATATATTAAAAATATAGCAAATAACTCGCAACAATTTAAAACCTATTTTAAATGACCAAATTAGTACGACAAAAATGTGTGAAATAAATAGCCTGGATATCAAAATTAAAACAAAAATTTCTTTTCATAATCTTTAATCTAAAATATACCGGTTCTCGTTTGAAAATTAAATTTTTACGCACAAGTAGTAACCTATCGCTCATTCGTAAATTCTGACTTCAAAATTTGGTTGACTAGATTGATAAAATGAATTTAATTAGACTTTAGGTCGTCTGCTGTATGAAAATAAATCTCATAATAAAGATACATTTTTCGCAAAACACCTTTTTTCACATGTGTTCTTATTTTAATACAAACTCAATATAAATTGCCAATGTCTACGTAAGCCGGAATTGATACCTAATAAATTTTAAATTTCACGGCTATCTTAGCGCTAAACATAGACATTAGAAAGATTGCGTCAGACAAAATGTTTGGGGTAAATTAAATAAAAAATTTCGGCATAGCTCCAAAAAACAAAATAAGTCCTAAAAAGTCTCATAATTAGGGGGTGCTATTAACTCGTCAGGCCCACCGTATTCCAAATACTGTTATCACAATCCTGAAACGTCATCCCAAATGTTGTCTGTCACAAGTTGCTTTTTGTTTAAAACTCTTTCCTGATAATAGCTGATAATCTGTTGGTTCGTATAATAATTTAATCTGTAGTTTCTGTATTTGGTAAGCTATAGAGCTGACTGTCTGTGATAAAGAGGGCAATGGCCACAGAAAAATTTCGACATTTTGATACAGAATTATTTTTCTGAAATTTGTTTAGTGGTCAACATCGCCAACAACGCTTCCGAGAAAAGAAATATTTTTTGGACTCGGAAATTGTGGAAATGGGTTAAAGGAGGGAACAAAAAGTCAGCAAAGTACGGGGTTATAATCGAAAAAGTAATCAAATGAATAGTTTCCGTCAGTATAACTGAATTTAAATTCTTTAGTGAAAAACGGGCTATTTTTTTTTTTTAGTTTTTCGTCGGAGTTTGTATTTTTAGTTTTGTTTTCTTAGTTTTTTAATTAAAAAATTTTCGTCGGAGTTAGTCCAGTGAGCGACGGTTCAAATACGGTTCGTATGTTTTTGTGTCTTCTTTTGGGTGGAAAAATGTCGTTTTTTGATTGATTTCAGATCTAAATATAAAATGTTACGGTAAAATGAAAAGTTGAACTTAGTGACCCAAATTCACAATAAAAAACTTAGTGACCCATTTGGAAGTTGATAGAGCGGTTTTATTAAGAATTAATCAAGTTACGTATTTTGAGGCTTAGAAGATAGTTTCGTGAATTATAAACAACTTATGCTTAGTGACCCGATGTGGGGATCACTAAGCAATATCTTGCAATATCTTCAATGAAATTAAGCCTGACATTTAAGTCGTGAAAAATTAAAGGGTTTGAACTCAGATACAGTGGGTTGACTAGTTAAGACGTTGGCAAAAAGTAAACACGGGCTGTCGCTGCACAATCAAATATGCTCAAAAAAAAGTTTTAAGAATTTAGGGGCTAAAAATAGGAAGTACCTTATGCTCGTCACGCACTGTTATCTTCACATTATTTTCTTTTGGTGATCTATTTTCTTCTACAAACTTTGAAAAAATTCTGAAAAATAATCTGTATATTTTCTCGACAGACGTGCTCTAATTTAATAAATTAGGTGTGAAGAAATATACCAGAAAACTTCGGAAGTAAAAACTGCCTCAGGCCAACTTGGACAAAAAACGGGAGTCTAAAATGTGCCAACGAGGTTTTGGCCGTCTAAGGTTGGCGCATTCCAATAAAATTTAATTACAAAATTAGCGTATGAAAAATAAGAAAAATACGTACAAGTTGCTATTTTATAGTAATTTTTGCTTTAAAATCAGTAAAAGGTGAAATAACCCAGAAACTGTTATTCTTAATTTTTGTTGTGAATTTTCGAAGACGAACGAGATTAGAAACCACTACATAAATTAGAATACTATATTTGGAAGAGTCAGCACTCTAGAAAAAGTAAATTAAATTTACATGTTCTTGAGTTCGTGGTAACTTAATTATGTATTCTGATGCGGTGAAAATAGGTTTTTCAGTGATTTCAGTTATAAATGACTGAATTTTGGGTTTTAGTACTACAATCAAAGTACCTGTATATTTTCAATAAAAAAACTGAAAAATGTCAGAAAAAAATTTTCTTCTGAAATCTTATTTTTTGTTTTTTTTTTTTTTTTTTTTTTTTTTACTTTTTTTTTTTTTTTTTTTTTTTTTTTTTTTTTTTTTTTTTTTTTTTTTTTTTTTTTTTTATTTATTGTTTAATATTTTTTAGAATTGGTCGAGTTTTCTAACACGGAGATTATTTCTGCATAATTACAAAAAAGCGCGAGTACGATTTAAAATAGTAAATTTCCAGCTGTCAAGCATTTTGTTTCGAGTTACTTTAAGTCGTTAGAATATCCCCCCTATTTCAACTTTTGTGATATCCCGGCCCTGATTAGGAACGTAGTGTGTTGAAGTAAGTAGGGCGAGATATTCAAGATGTAGATAGGGAATAAACCAGAAAACTAATCAGTGTTAATCAGTTAATAATGCAGTTTCTCGAAGACGATATATATTTATCTTTATTAGCTGATAAATTGAATAAGACTAGATACATTTAAACACACCTCAATTGGATCATACTTAAATGATTGCTAGACAATAGAAACTTAAATATTAATCGCGCGGCTACTATAATTTTTATATTCTCTAATTATTAATATATCCTGAATTCCTAATAATTGAGTAATATTGAGACGAACAACCCCTCAAAGGCAAGCGGCTGAACCATCGGTCTTGTAAAGGCATATACATGTAGAGTGGATTTAATAAACAAGGTATTACTGCGGTTAACTGGGCGCCGTGAGGGAGAGATCTCCATGAAACTCATATTCAAGCTTTGACTTTTATTTTCGTTTAACATTACGTAAGATAATCTGGCATGAGAGACTTCATATGAGATTATAATAGATATGCTATGATATGCCATACAAATCATTGTCCGAGATAATAAAGTTATAGAACACTTTGAGATTAAATAAGGGCTTTTATATTGGCAAAAATGTCCTCTTAATTTGTGACTGACTCAGATATCAATATTTGTGGTTGATCAGAGCATAATTATAACGATGTAACCCCATGCTGCAGAATTTTCAAAAAGATTCTAAATTAAAAATTTAAATTTCTCAATTAATAAAAAAAAAATCTGTAATTTTTAAATTTCTTAATTAATTTATGAATAAAATTTAAATAAAAATGTTTTAATTTCGCAATTTAATTAAAAAATTATTAAAATCGCGAATTTTGCAATTTGATTAAAAAAAAATTTCGGAATTTTATAATCGGGCAAAATGTCTCTCTATATTGACTCAGAAATCAATATTTGTGGTTGATTAGAGCATAATATACACGAAATGTTCAACATATCAGACACGCCTTATCGGCGAATAAGTTTATCGATATATTATGATAGAAAATAATAAAATTTTATTTTACTCATCAGGATATGCGATGAGAAGTTATATAGAAACAATGAAGGTTCGATTTTTTTAAACATTTATTCTCAAATAAGTATTGTATATTTTTCGGTGTATAGTTATCGAGATGTTGGCAAATGAATGTCAACGGATACATTTTCAAAGTGTTCATTTTCACATTAACAATTTATAATATATAATCAAAATTTTAGCGACATTTGAAATAATATAACTCTTAAAAAATGATTATTAAATCTTACATTTTCAAAAAAACATCTGAAACATCAATTAATGTTGATATTTTTAAACTTTGATAAGATTGACATTTTCAAGAACACAATTATATATTCGCAAGAATAAGAATGTACAAAATTGAACATTTGAAGACAACAAATATACTAAAAAATATATTTGCACAAAAATCGACAAAAAAAATGTGAAAAATTATACATATTATTATGATCTGATAACAACGACATTTCTGTTTTCTGATATTTAAACTATTTCTAGAATGGATTGCCATAAATAATAACACTGACAGTATGATAGCACATCAATTTTGTCAGATCGATCAGAGCGATTGGCTTTATTTTGTTACAACCCTGATAACTCCAATAATTTAAAAGAAAACTGTGCTCTATAATGTTGTCAAAAATTGGAGTTTTTTATTTTGTTCAGTCATTTTTTAGATTTGACGCTAAAGATAAACCGGATGTCAGAAAAGTGAAATAAATCAAACTTTATGTTACTATAATAGTATAAACCCCGGGCACGACACAGCATTAGAAGATACTTTGTAGTTTATCGTTATATTGAGAATACTTAAATTAAATTCTAAATATGTATTTCGTACAAAAAAATTCGAATCAGACATTAAGAGAACTTTTGTTCTATAAAAAGACCAATAATTAAACAACATATTCATAACATTGACAATTCAATAAAATGTACAATTTAACAAAACGATTTCAGAAATATATACATTTATCAAACAGAGAAGATCAAAAAACATTTATTAATTTTTTAAACGCTAATATCCTCTTTGTATTTTGAAAAGTGTAGTGGGACATCCAACCTCGAACCAGCCTCTGAGTTTTCTTTAGGCAATCTTCATGTTAGAATGGTAGATTCCAAGACACGTTATTTTGGTAATGTAAATTCATGAAATATTTTTGAGGACAATTTATATCTCATAAACAATCCTTGTCGGATATTTTATATTTCCGAGAGTATCAACAGTTCAGGATGTCTCAACTTCCAAATTTGGTAATCCATAAATTCTTATCCTTAATTCTACTAAAATGTCTTTACATTCAAAATGTCTTATATTCCGAAATGTCTGAAAATAGAATCTCTAAATGAGAATATTTTTGGGCAATTTATTTCAGTAAGGATAGTGCTAGGTAGTAAAAATAGAATTTGTCGAATTCAGCCTTTCGAAACTTGATCATTTATTTTGCCTAGTTGCCTGCAACAAATTATAAAATGCTGATAAGAAAAATTTCATTATATAAATGGTTAACACGTCATATCATACGAGTTTTTGACACGCGCTCTACTTGTCTCTCGCTATAAATTTGGTTCAAAATCTATTAATCATCAGGATAACCGGCATATTACAAAAAACGTATTAACGAAACCATAATAATACATTTTTATACGCTGTATGGTTTTATTAGGCGTTATTTTTGATAACCAAAAATCCGAAATCCACATAAATTTTGATCGTAATCTATTTTAAGGAAACTTTGGACAACCTTTAATATGGGCACCGGCAAACCCAAAAAGATTGAAAATTTGAAACTAATATTTTTCATGCAAAGGTACCAAAAATATCAACTTAGTTTGCATCAATTTTTGCTGTAGTCGCAAGGCTCAATATACCCTTTTTATGCAGGTCAAAGACGACAATTTATTGTCAAAAATTAAATGGAAGGGCTATTGTATATTTTGAAAAAAATTTGAAACATTTCAAATTAGGCTGAAACTAATACATTTCAAAAGGACATTCAGAGTTCAGAAAATTGTTGAAAATTGGAAAATTTGCATGAATTGGACATTTGATTAAAGACATTTAAAACAAGTTTTGAAATGTTTTTTTAAGGTAACCCGATTTAAAAAACCAGAAAATGGGACATTGATGTGAAGACAATAAAAATCTCCATACGAGGTCAATTGCAAATGTTTTAAAGTTCTTAATTTTTTCAACAGTGTTTTAAATATCTGATTTTATGTGACTTAGATTTGATTAAATTAAGTTTTATCACATACAGACAAAAATTTGAACAAATAACACAAATGATAAAAGCCAGCCAAGCAACCAAAAACATTAGTCAGATTAATGGGACACAATGAAACATCGATATTTTTTCTAAATCGATTAAAATAAATATTCAAAGAAGACGGTAGACAAAGAATTAAAAGACAAATTCAAGTAAGTTTAAAAAAAAATGTTACAAATCCTTAGTGAATATACATTTTAAATAACCCGTTAATTATATCGTTTAATTACTATAATTAAAGTATGTTCAATGTCACAATTTATAGCAGTCCCCCTTGTGCTTTATTGATCTGAATTAAGGAAATGAAAATCAATTTAGAGTGCAAAAGAATACAAGTATCTTTTTATGCATTAAAAGTGTTCGCTACTCTAACCATGCATGTTATTATATTCTTACGTCTTAAATATCACAAAAAACTCTAAAAGATGAAGTTGTGTATATAAAATCAAACCTCTAATTTCTACCACATACTATTGAAGGTTAAATTTAATGTTGAAATAAATTTCGATTTTGAATATTTTGAAAATGTTCAGATTTTTTAAAAAGTTTTCCGAAAAATGAAAAATTACTTTAATTTTTTTCCATTTTTTTGTTCAAAAAAATGAAATTTTTCTAGAGTACAAACCGGACAGTACTTGCCATAATTGATGACAATTGTTAAGGTGTAAGGGCAAAAATAGCAAAAACCATTAAATTATGGCCATTTTAACTTGGTCGAACTCAACGATTCTGGTTGGTTTATAAAATGGGAATTGCATGAAATGATCTTTAAAAAAGTTCTTTATTTATGAGTTAACATTATCCGAATAGGTGGTCTTCATATTACATTTTTCTTCTGCTCTTTAAATATTTTCATAAAGTTCAAAGTTATTGAAAAAATTGCGATTTTTTGTGCGACAGCGCTAGAATAAGCTGCATTAATATGATATAAGGTGATGAGTCAAATTAACGTGAACAGTTTACAAGTGAAATTTCGAATAAAATTTTTTAAATATTAATTAAAGAATAGTGTTATGTAAATACTGCTGTCTCATAACGGACATCTAAAAATGAGTTTCTCCTTTGGAGCTGATAAGGCTGATTAGTCGTCTCGGTGTGGAAATTATCGAAAGTGTAGCTGTAGTTTTGGTGGAGTTATTTAGCTACATTGAGCCGGCCAACTTGCTAACTTCCTTTAAAAAGAGGTATTGCCGCTAATCGATTTGCAATATTTAGTATATTTTAAAAAACTTATATTTTGGTCGAATAATTTAGCGTAATTTTGCCAATATTTTTAGCAATCATTTTTGTATAATTCGGCTTTGAAAAACGACTCATCTGATTGAGTTTTTAGATAGCTCAATGAAAATAATATTAAAAAGAAACTACATTGAAAAATGGTCCAAATCCGACATTCTCCCAGTTTTTAAACAGAAACAAATATTAAAAATTTCAGTAATCTCAAAAAATATTAACAAATATTTCCCTAAAAAATTTTTCAAATAAACTTATTTTTTTGAAAGAATTTTCCCGCATTTATCCCTATCAATGATCGCGTAATTATCGGGATAATTCCGGAAATGATTTGCGTGGACACACCCTTAAGTAGTGTCATTGAGTCAACTCACGTTTAATCCATACTACCCTAATTAGAACGATGTCTGAGCCGCGATCTAAACCGGAACGATAATAACCCGTGCTAAGACTATTTGACATCAAAATTTATCGTCATATGGAAACTTGACTTTGGCGATAATCTTTCGAGGTGTAAATCAACAATGTTATTTACTACGTCTAGCACTATTCAATTAGCGAATACTAATTTTCGGCGATTTCAGTAAATATATTACGGTACTTGCTGGGGCTTTTATGCAACTTTTTGAAGCCAAAAATTTTTATATAATTCGGCTTTTGACCACGACTTAAGTTTTAGATTGCTCAAACTGAGCAAAATATCTAGTGAATGATAAAATAAAAAAAAGTGTCCCAAATCTTGACTATTTTAGATTTTTTCTGAGATTACTGAAATTATTTTAATTATCAGTTTTTGTTATAAATGGGTAACTATGGTCTGATTCGGACCTTTTTGTCGTATTTTTTTCTAATATTGTGCTCAGTTTGACCTATCTAAGCTTTCAATCGGTAAAAAATCATCTTTGAAATTGCCTATTAGTTGTAATTCAAAAGTTTTTGAAAAAATTTAAAGAAAAATTTCTAGCTGAATAACATAGGCAATTTAAAAGCGTTTTTCATTTTCAGCAGTTGTTGACAATTAAAAAATTTGTAGATAACATATATTGTTTTCCAGAGCTACAATTTAAAACCTTTTTAAAAAATTTAAGCAAAAACCTTATAAGTTTATAACCGAGAGTGATATTTACTGTATTTTGAAAGACAATGAATTTTGCCTATAAAATTTAAATAATCGTTCGGAAATCAATTAATGAATTGAATCGCTATAACCAGAAAATATTTTTAAATAAATAAAAATCATTAAATTACACCTTAATCCGATCAGCGAAATCAGCTAATGTACTTTTTCTCAGATTAAGTAACTGTTGGTTATATCGATACGGGCTCTGGCACTTATTAGCTGTAGTTTTTAGCCAAATTTTTCATATATTCGGCTTTTTGAAAACGATCATCTCAATAAGTTCTTAGATAGGTCCAAACTGAGCACAAATCATTAAGGTTATATTAATAAAAAATAGGTCCGAATCGGACATTTATTTTGTTTTTTTCTGAAATTACTGAAATTGTTTAAAAATCAGTTTTTGTTAAAACATTGGAAAAAATTGGTCTGAATCAGCACAATTTTTTCAATTTATGCTTTTCTGAATAATTTTGCTCAGTTAGAACTATCTAAGACTCAGTGTTTTAAAATATTTTAAAAATGTTGGCTAAATAACTAGCTTATATTATTAAGGAAGAAGGTTGTTATTTTCCTAGTTTAGTCTAGTAATTTATGTACGTTAAATGTTGAATGTAATAGATAAACTAAAAAAACCTCTACTAAAGGAATTGTGCAGAGGACCGTACCGATATAAATAAAAAAAGGGCAGAACTAGTTCATTCGCGTAAAAACACACTTTCGATAATTCACACCGGATACGGCTAATCATCGGCTATTGATTTGCCAAGGGGGAAACCCTAGCTTTTAGATGGCAAACAGACCAGATTAAGTTACAAAGTGATAAGCTTTCTTTCTAAGAAATGGTTTAGTTTTGTACTCACACTGACGTAAGAAACTGAAGCAAATCACACTTTTAATATTTTTTCAAAATTGATGTGAATTAAATAAGGTTTAAAATTTCCAAAGAAGGGCAAATTTATAATTTTTTCACGAATAGAGATAATTAAAAAAATGTAACAATATGTCTGATGAAACGAACGTCGGTTAAACCACGAAAAAATTGAAAAATATGTTTTGTTTAACAAATTGTTTTTAAACCTATGTTAATTCTTATTGAATGTTCAAAAGATAATCGGAAATTTCTTTTAGAAAACGTATCCCGTGGAACTTATCGTCAGGAACACGTCTAGAGACGTGTTTTGATTGGTCAATACACAAAATCAATGTGTACCGACATATAAAATCACACGATTCTTGACGTCGCTGACGTCAAAGTTCTACGGACACGCAAGTATTATCTTAGATATCGGACGCATCCGAATTTTCAAAACATCTGCAAGATATATTTGTTTAACAAATATTTTTTAAAAAAATTCTTCAAGAAGCATCTTTTAAATTAAGAAATAGTTCGAAAATTTATTTTACGAAGAAAGTTAAAAGTTTGAAAAAATGCTTTTTCGGAATTATGCATTTTTCGATTTTCCAAGTATTTTCTTAAAAAATGAGAGTTAAAAATATTGTTTTGTTTCAATTTGATCAACAAAAACCTTAATATATCAACTTGCCATAAAGCAATTTCGTGAACAGTGTTTCGAGACTTTCTTTTGAGCTATTTTTGAGAACATTAGACCTTGTCGAAATCTTATATTTGGATTATAATCAACATTCAGATGAGCTTGAGCTTTAATTTTAATATGCTTTAAAGAATACGCAGAAAAATTGAGCTTTTGGAAATTTATTCTCGGGGAATAGATTTTAAAGTCTACGAATCAAAAACCTCGATTATTTGCGTTCAGAAATGGTCAAACATCAAATGTACTGTGATTTTGTCTTATAAGCGAACAGGTGAGAATTTCTCAAATTGTCCTTAATCAATCTATGAAGCCTATTTTCCCATTTTTTTTGATAATCATAAATTTTTCCAAAAAAATTTAAAACCTTTTTTTTGTTTTTTCTCTTCAGGTGAAATATTTTTCCTAAAAAGGGACGGACCAAAATAAAAAAGCGTAGGTTTTTGGCCATATTTTCCTCAAATTCTCATATGGAGGGTGTCCTGCTAGACAGAAATTACTCTAACACTGTATGTTGAATCTTGATTCGTTAAAATATGTTCGAAAGTTGATATACAAAAGCTACTGGCTGTCTAACAAATCAAGAAGTTTCGTTTCTGATATTTTGGGCTATTAACGTCATCGATGAACTTTTAAATATGTAAAACATGACAGTTAAAATAACACTTGAAAATGGTAACTATTTTTTGTTATAGACTAAAATTTTTACCAACATTTTCAATGATGCTGGCATTAATTAGGCGTACTAGTATTCTAATTCAACACTTTGGACCAACATTATTAAATTACTCCAAAAGCGTTGAGATTTGGAACTTAATCGATGTAATTTAATTGAAACCAGCGTAATTGGTTAATTGCATTTTAAGACTAATAAGCAAATTACTGACCATTTTTCTGTTGTCTCACAAATAAATAAACCATATCTATTACGGTACTTGCTGAGCTTTTATGCCACTTTTTCATCCACTATTTTATATTTTCGGGTTTTGAAAACGACTCATCCGATTGGGTTCTTAGATAGCTCAAATGAGCGCAATATTAAGAAATAATGAATTAAAAAATTCTGATCAGACCATTGTTTAACAAAACTGGTATTAAAAAGTTCAGTAATCTCAAAAAAAAATGGAAAATGGTCGGATTTGACTTTTAAATTTTTATTTTATATACACTTTAATCTTTGTGCTTAGTTTTAGCTATCTAAATTCATCAGATAAGTTGTTTTCAAAAGCCGAATTATATAAAAAAGTTTGGCTAAAAAAGTGGCATAAAAGCCCAGCAAGCGCCCGTAATAGATATAACATAGCTAGTAGAAAGTAACTTTTTATTATCAAAAATTTGGTCAATCGATCATGATGTTGTCTGGTCTACATTGCTACATTTGTTTCTTTCAGTTTTATTTTCAAATCTCTCATATCTACAAAAGATGTAATGGTTGTAGATATGAGAAATGAAAGAAGATAAAACTTAAAAAAAATGTAGAAAAATATAGACCAGACAGTACTGATTTTCTGATAAGATTTAATTAGATCAGCAATAGGTGGTCACTCTTCAATTCAAAGTGAGCGAATATCCTTTCCGAGTACTGTAGATCAAAATTGCCTAGGTAAAAATAAAACCAATTGTTTGTTCAATTCAGGATTTGATTGGTTGGTTGGCCGTCTCACTCTCGTTTGTATTGTTGTATTTTTACCTTGTAATTTTTACCTTGTAATTGTTTGTATTTTTACCTAGGCATTTTGATCTACTGTACTCGGAATAGGATATGAAACCCAAATTTTGAAAATCGGTAAAAATAATAAGTAAATGTGGACCAGTCATAATCGTAGTAAAAAATGTTATTAATTTTGAATTTTTCTGACAAAAAATAATAAAGGATATTAAGAGTAACTTTATGTCAAAACGGTACTTTCTGATGAATTAGAAGCGGTTATTCGGGCCTTAACTGGTGACATTAACCTTTTTATGCTTGAAATTAAAACTTTCTAAATTTAAATTAACGAACGTTAGAAAGGATTCATGAAAGCCAAATTAAAGCCGATTAATCTCCTGCCATTTTGCCTTACGTTAAAAACTTAAACAAAAAGTTGATTTTTGAATAAGCTGGTTTTAATGAGAAAACATCTTATTTATAATCTAATAACATCTGGTACGGTTATAAATACGAATTCGATTTAAATCAGATTATTCATAAAATATCTAGGATCTCAAAAGAAAAAAGTAAGGAGTTAAAGGAATTAAATCGCTGCAAAGTATCGGAAGTGAAAAAGATTGATTCCCTTTTTGTATTTTCACTCCGTCCAAATTTAGCTGATTTGCATTTAGAAAAGTCCAATAGGTATATTTGAGTAAATTTAGAGCGTCCCGGCAATACGTGTTCCTACTATTCAAGAAGACTGAAATATTTTCGTGAGAAAATAACTTTATATTTATCAGATGATACTCGGTAGAAAATCTAGGCGCTGGTTTTTGCCAGAACGCTCGATTTTACTCATATCCTTTATTGCCCTCTCCCAAAGATTTTGGTCCCTCAAAAACACAGGGTGAGAAAACAACAAGTTTTTCAAAAACGACTCAGCCAATTAGGTTCTTAGATAGCTCAACTGTGCAAAAATATCTAATGAATAATAAAAATAAAATTGGTCCGAATCAGACATTGTTTCGATTTTTTCTCAGACCTTTGTTTCAATTTTTAACAAAAACTATTAATTAAACAATTTCAGTAATCTTAGAAAAAAACATTGGTCCTATTAAAAACAATTTTATATGTTATAATTAATTAGATAATTGTGCTCAGTTTGAGCTATCTAAAACTAAATTGGATGACTCGTTTTCAAATGACGCGTCGTTTTTTCACCCCCCCTGTTTTAGGGACAAAATCTTTGGGAGAGGCAATAAAGGATATATCGAAGATCCTGCCAGTGTCATTTTTTATCTAGCGTCATCAATTTGATAAAGTGGCCAATCAAATCGCGGGATTCTTGAATGAGTCGACAATCGGTATTATGATTGACACTGGCTCAAG